>PNEQ01097700.1:0-19621 GCA_003012365.1 Medauroidea extradentata
ATCAAAGCCGGCCGCTAAACCAACTTTTTTTTATGTTAGGCTCCTTGAAGAGGCCGCAACATCGCCAACGAGCCAAACACCCCCCTCCCCCCTTTACAGCTTTAGTATTTGACAATTCCCCAGTTGTGACATTATTTGGTGACTCTGACAATTGAAAAGACGCTTACGTACAAACACAAATTTTACACCCAGCCAGACCTGGGAATCTAACCCAGAACCCCTCGTATCCAATTCGGTCGCTCAACCAACTGAGCTACGGGGGGTCGGCTCCACTAGACCACCGCGACTCCTGATTTCATTTTTGTACATTCAATATACAGTTTAGTAATAATGCTTTATTTTAAAGAAGACAGTTAATATAAATTTTCACGTTATTCCAGAAAAATACTTTTCAGAGGCTGTGATCTTTCAATAAGTAAATTTTTGGCGAAGAGAATTTGGTAGGCTACACTTTTTTTCTAAGTTTTTTTTTTTTTCAAATAAAACCATTTTAATGTTATAAACTAATAATTTTACACGCAAATTTGTTTAACATTTACAAAAGTTCGTACAACTACGAAGAAGAAGTGCCTTGTCATATTTTACAAAATAATTTACAGTGCAGGAACTGTCGGTTTAGGTACAAAGAATTCCTTTGCAGTATTACAAAGTTTACCTTTGTAACTTCATAAACTAATGGTTTTACAAAGAAAATCTTTGTACTTTTACATGGATTTGTAAAAGTACAAAGGAAATCCTTTTAAATTTTACAAATTTTTTTAGAGTGTACACGACGTCAGCCTAACAGTGACACGTTCGGAAACGTCACCCAGTAACGATAAACGGAATTTTTTTTTGAGGCCAGGTGTACCGGGTCAACACAGGGGTGTTCTGACAACACATTTTGAAGAGGGAGTCTTGGAGAATGTAGAGCGGTACCCTTCTACCAGGAGTCATGTTATTGCATGTGCAATGGGTGCATCGAATTCAACAGTTTGGCGTGTACTACATGAACAGCTGCTTTGACCGTACAGTATGAGAAAGATGCAAGTATTGCAGCCAGCGGAGTTATCTACTTCGTCGGGATTATAACTTGGAAGCATTTCACACTGATGCAGGAACCACTGACTGTATACAGTCAGTGGTTCCTGCATCAGTGTGAAATGCTTCCAAGTTTTCCTGCTATTGCTCTCTTCACAGACGAAGTCACATTTATACGGGAAGGTCATTTTAATAGTTGAAATAGCCACGTAAGAGATGATTGTAACGCAAATGCAACTACAGTACGAGGCTATCAGCATACCGATATTCAATCAACGTTTGGGACGGAATATTTGGCAACAATGTTATTGGGCCGTATCTTATACCAACCCCTTTGACAGTCTTTCAGTATTGGTCTTTCTGTTATTCATATTGCCAGACTTACTAGACTATGTTCCGCTCGCAGTAATTCAAAGAATGTGGCTACGATATAATTGCACTCCATCACATTCCACGAGATTGTTGCGTGACCACGTCAACGAAGCATATTCCATTCGCTGGAAAGGAAGAGGCAGAACTGTTTCACGGCCACCACGCTCACCGCATCGAACCACATTAAACTTTTGGCTATGGGAATTTGTAAAGGAGTTGCTATAGAAACACCAATTGAATCCTAATGACTTGTTAGTGACGGGGATGGCTGCTTGCGATAAGGTGCGAGGCACGCCAGGGGCCAAATTTTGAGTTTTTGTTTCCTACGAAAAAAAGTTTTTACTGATAACGGTCTGTTCCAAACTACTGTTTAACGGATGTCGTTCGACGTCACGAATCGGGTACGAAGTTACCAACTAATCATGAGCTTTTGGAAAGGCTGAGTTTCGTCGGTAACTTGCAACGGCGGGTAAACAGTGGACGTTCTCGTACACATTTACATGGAACGGAAGTAATGTTTTTATCTCAACACCACAGTTTAATTAAACGGAAATAATAATTGACCGTACCTCATCATAACATCCACTAGCGTACTTGTTGGACTAATCTTTCTTCCCGATGTGTAGCAACCTCAGAAAATACTAAAGGAAACAATCTTATAGTATGTACACATAAAGAAATATAAAATAAAAAATATTTAAAAAAAAAAACCTATATGTTAGGCAATCAGCGTAGACATTAATTTGTATACGTTTGGTTAATACAACATTTGGAAACCTATACACTGTGTCGATTTGGCCAGTGGCGCAAACAGGATTTACGTTTAGAAGTCGCGATCCAAATAAATATTTCTTAAATGCATGTAGAAATAATGTTCCAGCATTGCTTATACATAATCTGCTAATACTTAATGTTATCCTTTATGTTACAGACTTTCACTTCATTTATTCATCGATAGATCATTTATCTCTGCATCGAAAAAATTCGTAATGTGATTATTGTACTAACACCCTCCAACTCTTACACCTTGAATTAATAGTTATTTTCCACAAATAATAAATTTTCCAGTTCCACAGTTCTTGTAGAAGCACATGTCAAAGTAGTTAATCGACTATTTTCACAACTTACCCACAGTTAAAATTATTCGAATGATATTAATAAAACAATAATTTAGAATGAAGATAAATTTATTACGCTGCAGAGTGATGCTTTTTTTTATTTCGCGCAAAGGTTTTTTTAATTTAAATTACCAATTCTCAAATACATGCAAACATTTTGGTTCATTTAAGGTTTTATTTTAATGGTAACCATTTTACTTAAAGTAACTAAACACATTAAATTTCACTCTAAATTACTTTATCCGTATCGTTTGAATAGTTTCTATTTTGGGTAATTAGCGAAAATACCCAAATCGCTACTTTTAAATGTGCTTGCACAAAAACGATTGGACCGAAAAATATTTTACTATTTGTAAAAAAATTACTGTTAATATAATGTGTTGGACAGTGTTTGGTACAGTTATAAAATAACAAGTTTTTCGGTTCAGGCCAGGCTTAAATATAAAAATAAGAAATACGTTGCAATTGTATCACAAGCAACACAAAATCCGTAACATAAACTTAATTTGATGTAATGTTCCTAATACGTTCTGAACGAAACAAAAACCTTCATTCAGTGAAATAGATTTATGGAATCGTAATTTTTTTTTTCAAATTGATTGTTCAACGCCAGTTTAACACGTGCTTTATATCTTCTACTTGACATATAATCTACAATGATGTTTGAAAGAGTTGCGCAGTGGGAGTGCACAACTAGATTTAAATTATTGAACACAATAATTGCTATATAGCAATCATCATACAGTCAAATGTTTTGGATGCACGTGGTTTTTGCTAATAGAAGATGATAAATGAGAATACGAATTTGCAAAAACTTGTTGACTCGGTAGTTAACATTTTTTTTAATCCTTTTACGTTTTAAAACACTTCTGATTTTTTTCTTCTTTGTTCAGTTTTTTGTGTACCGCGTATCAACAGTTCTGAACAAAGAAGAAAAAAATCAGAAGTGTTTTAAAACGCAATATAGTCTCAGCCTAGGCGCAACCACTCACATCTCAATGGCTCTCCCCATGGCACATTGTTAAATCAACTCGCAAACTTCCAGGGTAGAGCAATTTTTTAACTATAAAAAACAAGCACGTCGTTTAGTTTGTATAAGAAACATTATTTGCAACAAAGAATTCAAAGAAAATAATTCTCTCTTCAATCTAATTAATGATAAACCTTAAGTTTTATTTATTATGTTATTTATTTATTGGTGGTGAGGTCCTTTTTGTGTTGTAAGCCTGTAGGTTGCAGCCTGGATAGTTGAATCATTACTATTTTTCAAAACGTTGAAACATTGTAAATTCTTGGCTTCACGTCTCATAAGGAGATACGATCCTTACTGCATGATAACTGAACGGACGTCACATCTAAATATGCCGCTGTAAAATGTGGCAGTTTCTGGCCAGAAAAAAAAACTTTTTGCGTAGTGTTCAAGCAGTGGACGTGTTCGTCTGATCAAAACTGTGGTATCTTTCAAATGTTCAAAGTAGCTCGGACTCAACTGCCCCTTCCGACGAGTGTCGGTGAACTGCGACTTAAATACATTAAGAAGGAGTGCTAGACCATTTTACTGCATTTTCAGTTTTTGAGCCACAACATTTATTCAAATTACTTTAATCGAAATTTTCTCTTTGACAAAGCATAAGATATATTTTTGATGAACAGCTTGACAGAAACAATAAAAGAAACTCTCTTTAATTTGTCATGAAAAATTAAAGAAAGATGCCATTATTACTTACGTCAAGCAGTTTACCAACAATACATCCTATGTTTTGTCGAAGAGAAAAATTCTGGTAATACAGCCTGAATAAATGTTACGGCTCAAAAACTGAAAATACTGTAAAATTGTCTAAAATTTCCTTATGTGGAAAACCACTGCACTATTCGCGGTAAATGACATTGGTATGTTTCTATATGAAGAACTCTCCACAACTATACATAAGACCGCCCTAATATGTTTCCAAGGGCAGTACCGGAAGATGTGCGAGACTACGATGGAACTGATAAGGACCATGCCCACAGGCAAGTGTGCAACGCCTCGTTCTCTGTACGTGGTTATACGGAAAGAAGAATGCAGGAACATTGCTTGCGTATTTATCGATCCACTGGCAAAGGGATTCGGTTATGCTCAGGAATGTCTGATTTTAACCCACCAACGCACCTACGAGTGGCGCTCTTTAGGTATCATACCGACATTCTCCCGATGTCCAGGATAAATTACTACACCGTGAGAACCGTCGATAATTATGCAGGAAGCAATGTCCTTGAGTATTACCTTCTCCACAATTCAGACACCTGTCTTCACAAAAGGTTCGTATTTTGGACCCCAAAGTTCATCTTGCACACAATAGGTTTGTAACAGAAACTGCAATTTATCTGTTGTCAAACTTTGCCAGCAAATTACAAAATATCACCAAAACTGTGTTGTCAGTCAAAGTTTCAAAAGTAGCGCGAATCCGTTCGGCAGCGTCAGTGTCCATGTTCGCAGATCCCAAGGTTTCTTGTAATATTCGTTCACATACAGACTGTATCAGTACAGCGGTTACAAACTTTCAGGAGAGATGGAGTACACCCAGACGATGGGAAGTCACATAGCAATGCATGGTTGGGAACACTTTCCTGGCGCGGCAGTGACGACACAATACACAAGAAAGAACAGGAACAAGAGGAGAAAACATAATTATTTATCTGTAACACAGGAAAAATGCTGGGATGTATTTGGCTGGTGATGACGATCTATATCTCTTTATGTTCTTTTTCTTAGTTTCTTGCTTTGTTAAGAATAATAATAATAGTTCTCTCTTCTTGTTCGTGTCCTTTATTCCGTTTGTTTTGTGACGTCACTACCACGCCAGGAAAGCGATTCCGAGCATGCGTTGCTATGTGATTTCCCATCATCTGGGTGTACTCTATCTCTCCTGAAAGGTTGTAACCGCTGTACTGATACATCCTGTAGACATTGAGAGACTAGCTTCACGAATACGCAGTTTTGACATCCGCCGAGTTGAATTGCTTTTATGTTGTCTTCGCCGAGATGTGTAGCATCCTGTATAGCCACATATGCATTTCCAAGGCCGTCGGTCGTTTTGAGAAAGTCTTACGATGTGTGTTTACCCTCATGTTGTAGGCGAAGTGGTTGAAACTTGGCTCAAAACGTTACGTTTTTGCGCGCGCGCACACTCGCGGCCGGCCAGATTGAATACTCGGCGTACACACATACATACGTACATACACGTGTTTTCTGTAAAGCCCAAATCTACATACGTTAACGTCTGTACTGCAGCCACACTTTGACATACAGGAATCTATCTGAGGAGACATTTCAAGTCACAGTTCGTTGAGGACGCCAGTCACAGATAGTGTCACATATTTAATGGTCTTATGTGTATTAGGAAATACCACACTGCGAAAAAAAGAACAGTAACACAACACGGACGACTCATATATAAGGTGCATACAGTTTTGGATCAGTTCAGTAGATCTGTCGCCGTATTTATCTCCTGCAATCAAATTTGTTTGTATATATTTCGCGTTCATTCTGAATATTTTGTTACGCCTTAACTAGTTGTACAGTAGCCGCATAGTCATACAATCTCTCTGTATGAAAGGCTCACTGACTGATTGACATATCAAGCCACAGCAAAAACCGCTGGACCTATAAACGTAAAATTTTGAGATCGGGTTCTCCTTAGGAAGTAGGCCAACTTTGAGAAGGGATTTTTTGAAGTTTTACTCCTAAGAGGTCAAAAGGAATGATTTTTTTTAAAATCGACGATATTGTTCGATCCCATACTGCAATTGTCATGATATTCACATTCATTGAGACACTCGTACAGATGTCAGATGCACATTAGGCATCTCAGTGATTATATAAATTCAACACTAAAGGGGATGGAAAGAAATTTAATATGATTCTGAATCTTCATCAATACCTATCAAACCTATTGGGTTGCTCCTTGTTTCAAAATTATGATTTCCTAATTATCTTAAAAGTATTTTCCGGACTTTTCTGGCTTCGACCCCTGCAGGTTGAAAAGAGCATAAATGTGTTTTTTTTACTAATCGTCAATAAAGCTCCAACCCAAAAAGCTAACAGCGTGGTTTTCACATCAGTTTGATACCTATACCAAATCCTGAGACGCGATTTGTTGGGCGTACAGACTTTAAATGTGTATTTGTGTGTTTGATTATTCCTCCGTAGCTATCGAACCAATCGATATATCCTAGACATCTTAATTTAGGATTTTGCTTGCGTAAATTGTCAAAACTGTTTACAGAATTTTCCCAAACTCGGTGGAATCGCGGAAACACACACACCTACACACACGCCTGCTTTCAGAGCAAAGTATGTGGAACTTTTATAGTGACAACCGTGGAGCTTTAAATCGTCTTGAAGAAGAACAACGAGAGGTATCCCCAGAACTCTTGCACCTTTCAATTCAAACTCTGCTCCCTCGATTAGGGGAAGACTTACAAGGTAAGGACACCGAATATTGTACACGACAGTGTTTTCTAAAATATATAACTTGTGTTAATGATCTGTTGCATGAATTGTACTTAAATTGTTTCTGACATTAGTTGCAAGACTTTCAGATTTTTTTCTTTCTTCCTGTACCACCAACTTACCGTTTTTTTTTAAACGATTCTTGCACAGGGAGAAAGTTATAACGCGAAGAAGTATTTTGGACGCACGCCACTGCAGCGAATTGGTGTGCCACAGAGAACCAGAGAATACATACAGACAGACAAGTAAATAAACAAAAGGACTTGTTTACAACTGACAAATTTAGGTATGCATATAACTTCAACCAGATAACTCACAGTACTTGCAAAACTTTGCATTAAAAATTGGTCTTACAGCTACTTATAACAACATTTTAGAATTTATATAATTCTTTAAAAGGAAGTAGTTTAGTGTTGAGGGATCTCCTGATTTTAGAATTCTTCAAAGAACTTGAAAACTGACTCAGTTTTTAGAAAATATTTGTTCATACAGTGTTTGTGGTCTGATGCATCACTGATGTGGCTTGCTTGCTACATGAGACAAGGCCTAGTTGTTGACTTAATAGACTCTCTAAATACACATCAAGTGTTGTATACACATGTTAATGAAAATTGCGCCTTGTTGAAGTTGTCCATTGTATAAGCTACAGAATAATATAATATTTTTTTATACTGGCTATTTCATTGTTTATTTTTTCTGAATTAGCTAGCGTCATGAGCTCATTATGTTTTCACGGACGCACTAATAAAATGTACATTTACGTTGTGTTGCAGATCATGTTGTCGGTCCAGTTTTTGTGTCTGCTGTGTTCTGTGATGATGTTGGTAGTTGTGTCGTCTGTATTCGCACGCAGCTGTAACAACAATAAACTTGATGAAACCGAGAAAATTTATGGTTTTAAAATCATGAATCCCTATGACCAAATGGCCCGACAGTTATTTAAATTTTCGGGTCTACTTTGCATTAAAAACTGCATCCATTGAACACCAATTCAATGTAGCGTAATCAAATGCAATAAAGATATTATACACATAGGTTTTCACATATTTGATATTCGAAACCATTATTCATATTTTGTTTTGTCTTTTACAGTTGCGTAAATACTAGTACAGCGTGTGTGTCCACTTATGATAAATTTATTTATTTTTGCATGATACATTAAGAACAATGATTGTAACAGTTTTTAATAATTGTTGAGGATTACAATTATTACAACCTGTATGGAGAAAACACTCAGATTTATGTCAAATGAACTCTTTTCGTACAAAGCAGTTAGCTGTCTATATCTTGCATTTATGAATCTGTAAGAAAACTCACGAAAACAAATTTCTGTTTAGGCAGTGTGGAAGTGCACGTAACTATTTATTAACAGTAAAGTTGTGTTATTTAACCAGTATTTACTGCTGATTGTTGGCTATTTTAATAAACAACTCGAAGTGGGTAAATACAATGTCATCATTACTTTGTTACAGAAACGAACACAATAATATACAAACATAACCACAAAATGCATGCATACTGTTACAAAATGAATATTTAAGTCGATTTATGAAACATTTAAAGTGGTTGGGTGGCTGTAGTCAGAGGTAGTCATTTTATACTGAAACTAATTAAGTGGTTAAGGTAAGGGTGAAGGTTACAATTAAATGAAATATGTTAATCGAATTACTGTGGCTTTACACTACATAGTTTAGAATACAGAATACTACAATGTTATACTCTAATATTTACGTAGGAGGGGAGCGACTGTTTAGTTAATTACGTTTATGTTCTACTCTATGATGGGTGACCCTTTGGACACCTTAGACCTCACCGTTAGCATGATGCCGGAGGCTGATGACGATTGTGTCGGCTTTCGACGGACGGCGGCACGTCGTGGGTCTCGACCCAGGACCATCCTGGCGAGCTGGTGACGGCTAGAAGGCTTGAAGGAGACAGACCTCGATTTCCCCGATACATTGCATTATATTGTCACATTTCAGTGCAAGTGGGGAGAATCGCTGAGGCCCTCGTCTTGTGCAACCACTGACATGATTGCACTGCTGTCGTCGCTTTCCCCTCCTCCAAGCGAGGCTCTTGGTAATCGTAACAATACATATATATGGGGATGACTAATTACATTGGTACATGAATAAACGAACTCACACATGCATACTCAAAATCTCTACGCATAACGAGTGTATGTTAGTTTGTATGTCCTGTGTTATATCAGAGAGTTAATCTATCATGTTAAACCAGTAATCACTTTAACGACGAACAATAACAAATATGAAAACAAACATACATTGTGTTAGGAAGTAGATTTAAAATTAAATATTTACCTTTGCACACATCTGGATGTGGATAAAATCCCCTAGAGAATATTACCTGGTGTACAAGAAGCAGAATTCCACCGTGGGTCACAAAGTCTTCAGGTAACCTACCTTCCCCTTCTGGGTTGGGTGTCGTCAACATACTATTGCCGGTAGCAGGTTTCCTCCAGTGTTGACGCTGGTTTACTGCTGCTTCCCAAATCATAACTTCAAAAGGCTGCAAGGGACCAAATTCGCCGGCTCTTGCAGTCTCTCCCTAGCGCTTGACGCACTGCGGACCATTGGTTCTTCCTCCTACTCTTAACTGAGCGACACGGAGAATGCAAGGTCACAATTTACACATTATTACGATTAGCGTATAGCCTCGCGGCTGGAACGTACTATGTCCTCCCCCTAGAACACCTCCCATTTATCCAGTAGGTCCCACCAAGCCAGCTGGCAGGTCTTGGATCACCTTGTGCTGCGAGGTGGGGCAGTACAATATTAATAAAAAAAATTCATCTACCAGTTGATTGTTCTGGACTCCGGACTGAGCACATCTCGTCGGGACGCTCGCCAAGTGACCTGTCGGCTGGAGGGATCCCGAGGTGCCAATGGGGCGAAATGTGACGAGTCCACTGGCAGGTTGCAGCAGCGTGGCTTACTGTCGGGGTGTGTATATAAGGAGTTCCAGGTGCAGCGACCATCTGCGACACGACGCGTCCCTGGGTGGCGGATAAGGGGTCCCAGCTTGCTGGGGTGGCTGGAAATACCCAATACCAGCCCGCGGACCAATTGGTGGGAGTCGTTGAAGTGTCATCATGGGTCATTGTAGTAAGAAGAGTGGGAGGACCTGAAGTCTGCGAGGGATATTACGTGACGTAGGAGCCAGTCATGCTGCGGCAACTATAACCGATCTGCTACTACTGCATTTCCTCACATAGCTACAACATTGTCAAGGCGGCTGGTTATCTGTGAAAGGTTCTGTCTGATCAACGAGGGATGAGATACCTGCTCGACTGAATCAACGGCCTGTGATTCACCAACGAGCTCCGGTGACAGATGTTACGGCACTGCCACAATCTACATAAGCCTTCTCCAAGCCGGTTGGAGGAGGCTTCACAAGTACACATGTACAGCGACAACCTGAGCTCCTTCTCCTTCTGAGAAGGGTGTCTGCAACATTTTTACTGCCGGCAGCAGGTTTCCTCCAGTGTTGACGCTGGTTTACTGCTGCTTCCCACATCGAAACTTCAAAAGGCTGCAAGGGACCAAATCGACGGCTCTTGCAGTCTCTCCCTAGCGCTTGATGCACCGCAGACCATGACGTCTCCCTCCTACTCTTAAATGAGCGAGACGGAGAATGCAAGGTCACAATTTACACATTATTACGATTAGTGTATGGCCTTGCGGCTGGAATGTGCTATGTCCTCTCCCTATAACACCCACCATTTATCTGGGAGGTCCCCCCAAGCCTGCTGGCAGGTCGGGGATCACCCTGTTTTGTGAGGAGGGGCGGTACAAAAAAATAATCTACCAGTTGGTCTCCTACTACCTGATGATGGCAGCTGCAATGACTGCCGAAACATCGCAAGACAATCTCCTGACTCGCCTCACACCAAGAAGCCATGAAAATGCCGACAACGGCCGCGAAAGCCTACAATCTATTTCAGATCCGATTGCTGGAATTTCAAGATTATCATTGTCTTCAACTCTTAGGCACTAATGTAACTGTTGTAACAACATTAAGAGTATGTTTTGACCGGTTTAGGTACAGGATTCGGTGTGACAATTTTCGGTGGATGAGGATTTTTCAACCATGTTGTGATGTCATGGACCCTGCCGCCATGCTGGATGTCCTTGACCTTTACCCATAACCTTGACCTTTATGTAATGGTCTCCGAAGGTCAAATTTTCCAAAATTTTCAAAAGTTCTAAATGTCGCAAAAAAACTTTCCAAAAATTCCAAATAAATTTTAAAAATTTAAAAATTGCGAAAAATTTCAAAAGAATTCCTAAATTTTTAAAAAATAAAAAAAAAATTAAAAATTCCGAAAAAAAATATATTACTTCCTACGAGTCTCTGGTAGACATATTGTTTCCGACATTGATCTTGGGGTTTCTTCCGAGTCTTCCGACAATGTTTCGATGTCGCGTTTAATCCGAATCCCCGCACATATTTAATAAATAACATTTAACAAAAATCATTGTACATTAATTGTATTTAATAAATAAATATTTAAAAGACATTTTAATAAAATTATTGAAATTACAAACAAGCACCTACATGTTATCCGGACGAGCTCCATTGACACACTGGTTCCCCACCACTTTTATAACGTATTTATAGTCATCATGTGCCGTCGGCTAACATCTCCACCCCTATTCAGCAGGTATTTTAACTGCCTGTAAGTCACCTGTTTAGTTCCCCCTCACCCCTCCCCTTTATTTACTACTTCTTATCCCTCATCCAAAAAATATTACCTTTGTAATTCTCTCTAAACCAGTATGACATCTGTGTCTTCACATAGCAGCTAGATGACCCTGATAAGTAGGAACTATCGATTGAGACAATGAAATGATCATCAATATTTAAGTTAACTGAACTTTTTAAAATAAAATATTGTTAAAATTATTTTATAACTTTATTTATATACCATTAATTAATACTACTTAAACATGACAGCCATCTTAGCTATGTCCAATCGATTCGCAATAAAGTCAATCAATAAATTATTAAAAATATTTTTGATTAATATTATTTTTTTACTATAACTGCACGTACTTCATTTCCTACAGAACTCGGTCGACTCATTTCAAATTAGCTAAACTTCTTTCAATTTCCGATCATTTCAATCAATTGTTTAAAAAATAATAAATTATTTTGGATACTTACAAATGCAACCCTCTTCGACTACGTTCAAACTTTGCATACACCACCCGAACAACACCATTCCGTCCGAGAAACTGACATGTTATTTCATACCCATAGTACTTATGCTAAACACACCACCCCTACACATCCGCACCACCAAAACCTCCACCCCCACCGTCCCAACCACCACCTCACCCCCCCCACCACCAACAACCACCCACCACCACTTCATCACCTCTCCACCTTACCACATCCACACTCTCCATCCATGCCCCCTACAACACATCCACCCCTCTACATCCATTCGCAACCCCGCCCCTGCATCCCTCCCCCCTCAACACAACCAACACTCTCCAACAGTCCTGTCAGAGCATGTCCGAACTGAACAACACACTCTTCTACGATACATATACGAAGATATGGCTTTCTCTCTGCTTAGCGAGCAGTAACATATACACGACAACTCCCAGCTATGCAAAACACTTCATCAGATCTCATCTCATTGGCCAGCTTCCATACCAGATCAGCTATTTCAGTTTCATATATTACTATTTTTCCTACCATGTCTTTATTTTTCGCACAAAAATGTATTTAAATCGTAATAATTATTCTCGTCAAACTCACAAGCTAAATGAAAACACTTGTTTCCCCAATTATCACATTTCATTTACATATAATCTGTAATCAACTACGTGTAAAATAAACACCGATTCCCTTGAAAATATATCCTGTCTTCACTTTAAAATAATCACCATCATATTACTTGTTTAAGTACCAAAAAACCATGATTTAGTGCACTCATCAACTTCATGTGGTCACAATGCAAACGTGATCACTAAGCCCTCGTAACAGAAGCATCATCTATGCTTCGTTGACCCAGCCACATATATTGACAGTTTTGACAAGGAAGTCCCATGCGCAGCCGTGGCCATTGTCATGATGGTAGTGGTTACCATCACCTGCGAAGATGTCGCCAACAGTGGTGAAACTATCGCAGTTCTAGATGACGAAGTCGCACAACACGAGTACACATAACATAACTTATTCATTGTTGTAGTTAAAATGTTGCTTCACTGCCACCATTCCCACTAGTTACAGAAAATATCGAACATATCCTGTTCAATTTTTATTTCCGAAGTGAGTTGTCATAGGAAAGTTACGTCGCATATACTCTTACACAACCATCTCTTATTCATCCAATTCATGTCATATAGTGGTACATTCATCGTCCTGTTTGCTTTTACTGTGCCGGTTTAGTGTAATTGCACACCAGCCATACATTATATTTATTAACTCAGTGATTTTCCAACTCTTCTCAAAGTTGTCAAACCGAATTTTCTTTCAAGCTCTTAAGAAATGTACAAAATTCCATGCTGAGTTCATTTCAAAACATGTCTTCAGACTACCTCAAAAAGCCGACTCCTTCAGTACTAGTCAATTATTATTATTAGTATCTGTAACATGTACATCCGTAGGAGCTTTATCTTAGCAACTTTTTAATATGTTCGTCGTAAGCATCCCGTCGTATTCTTTCTTGATTGATAGACGTATTAAAATACTTGATCTCGCGCCCGCACTTGTAACACTGCAGTATAAAATAAGCCAAACCGACCTTATTGATATATGTTTTTCGTCTCATACCGCCTGACCTACCATGTCAACATGTACTTAAATTCATATCAAAGAATCGACACATCATTAACAAATTTTCTGGTCTATTCACGTAAGAAACAGAAGTTTTCGATGGCTTCATCATTAACACGTCATTCGTAGCAGGTTCAATTTTTCTCAGGTTCATTCCATCGTCGAATCTGGTTGCTTTGCAGGGAGATTATCGTGAACTGTACTCATATTACAATGGCTATTTGAATTGTCAATACGAGCATACAGTCTACGGCTCTTACCCCATCGATATAACTAAATGTATGACGCGGGTTCGTTTAACATTTATACATTCCATGCCTCCTCACAGCATGACCATACGCAAATGTCCTGTCGCGCTAGTTGCACTGGAGTCTAGAAGGTGTTAACGTCGATTCCCACAAAGTTAAACCATAGCTACGTAATTGTTACAATTTCCTTAAATAACGACTTTTAAGCAGAGAGAGACGAGATCTTCCCAAATACTAACTCGTATGGCTTTTTAAGCTGCTACTTAGTTTAAACCGGATATCGTTGTTTTTACTCTGCTATATACTACGAATGACACTCTGAAGTCGTCAGTCTTCATGCTCTAATACATATCTTTTTCTTCATAAATAACTTATTTTAGTAATAACATGCACGAATATTTGTCCATCTTCACTGGAGGTGATATAACAACTTTACTATGAAAATATCACCTATCATACCTGCTGTTAATCGTATACTTACCTCAATAATAAATATAAGATTTACGCTTACCCTAAATCTTGTTATTTTATATCCAGTCCTACTTACTTGCTTGTGACCACATTTCATTTACTTTTTTTTTTGTTTTCAATCGTATTCATATATTTCACATGTGTTTGCTAGCACTAACAAATATCGTTTGAGAGATGAAGAAAATCAACCCTTTGTAGTTCGTGACGCTGTATTTTGTCTCGACTTACTAACCAAGAGATTCTATATTCTCACCTTACTGAATGACGTAACTGTAGGAGGTTACGGTACAGCCAGTAGCTTGTAACATTCTTCCTAGGGTAGGGATCCATTAGTCAGAATTATCTTCATTCAAGATGGAAGATTTCGTAAATATAGACTTTCACTTTTCACCAACAATAGATATCATATATGATGTGCAACGTGAATGTAGAATACATTTTGAAGTATTATTCTAATAAGCTGTAGTAAAAATTTTTATGTGCAAAGCTTCAGGCATTTTCTTCATTCTCTTTCACACATAGCACATATTTAAATTAGAAATCAATGCCATTATTTCGTGCCTTTAAGAGTTTCTTCCATATGTATTCCAGCTCTGATACGTCTTTCTTTTCTTTCAAGTTCCATAAACTTAATCATTCTTCCAGCGTTGAAGTCATCGATGTTGGTGTCGACCAAACCCTTTCACTCATCCTAACCATTCTTAAAAATTCCCATACATAAAATATAATAAATATACAGAACAGACATTACTACATTACACGTCTTAACTATACAAACCCCCCCCCCCCCTTTTTACATAAGACATATATATCATAGGCACAAAACCTAAATATCAAGTAAACAATTACATGTAGAAATAAGCATTATAGTCTAACCAAAAATGTAGAAATATTCTTCAGTAGTAGGCCTATTTCTATTTAAATATAACTGCGATTCATTTTTACCTTGCACATTAATATCTGAGTCCATCATAATTCTCACCACCCTGAATTAAAAGAGTGCTCTCATAGTAATTTAATTTGTCAAGGCAAAAAATGAAAAAAATATATTTTCAACAGTGAAAGACCAACATATAAATTAAGTATTTTTCAATAACATCATAATTTAAAAATGATCAGCTGTTCCAAATAAAAATGCTTTTAACTTCAATCTTGAGGAGGTTAGGTAACATTCAGCGAAGATTTTTGCCTTGCTAGAAGCGTGGGAGAAAGAGAGAGAAAGCGAGATATTGTATATTTTTGCTTTGCATTGTGGCTGGTGAGGGGACCAGGGGAGCAGAACATGCTAGCACACACACCTTCATCCAGCTAAACATCCATCAAGGAGAATATTAAAACTTATAACTTTGTGACTTGATAGGTCAAAATTTTGCAAACAGCTGCTTGGATTTGAAAACGCATACACAATTTATTTTGTTGTTTTAATTCTGAACAAGTGGCATGTGTTTATATATATATGTATAATATATATATATATGTGTGTGTGTGTGTGTGTGTGTGTGTATGTCCACAGTGACTTGAACCAATTTGCTCCTGGGAAAAAAATCAGGTTTGATGCAATGTAAAAAAGTTTCACTTAACATGACTCATGGTTGGTTACGTACGATAAACTGATCGAAACCTCTTCTTACCATCCCTTATGTAGGTCGCAGTCATTCACCAACACTAGCAATCCAAACTTATCTACGCAGCACAAAGCATACATGTCTTTCAATTCGACCAAAGCCATGTCTGTATTAATATGATTATCACACACGTGATGCAAATTTAGGTCACCCATACGTAGAAGCTGTAAGTTATCTCATACAGCATAAAATATTTTCTTTCTGCGATGTTTTTTCTTAATATCAAGTTCAACACTTTTATTTTTAACTTACCCTCTCCTTTATAAATGGCATTCTTATGCATTATTATTTTTACTAACTACATATTTACCTTTAACTTTCGTTCTGATTTTGAAAATGGTCAACTATAAAAATATGAAGTATTAAAAACACATCCACGATTGATTTCCTGCTCGAAATCATGTCGAACTAACATATCTTCTATGCTGTTATCAATACACTTAGCCGAATTACTAATCAATAGCAACGTCGTAAGTCTTTTCTGTAACCATCTAAACCTATCAGTCAAATATTTCATGCTATCTATCATACTGTAAAACGCTACCTATTCTCCGTTCACTGTAAGTTGAGTTCTGAAGTAAACAAATAACGTAATATTATTGCACTTCGCTAGATTCTAATTGGCTCAATTTGTGCAGCGCGCCGACGTACTATTTCCAACCGACAAAACTGTGTACAGTCGGCATCATAGGAAACAACAACGCCCTATATATTAAAACAATATTGCGTGAAAATTTCGCACGTGTTATTGACATACGAAAACAAAAATTACATAAAAACTTGATAAAATATTGACATAATGTGCAATTACAGTATATTTCAAATTGTAATTGTAATTATCAAGCCATGACTAGCGATCGTATTCAAATATTCTGGTATTAACGTAACGAAAATTTGGTACTACATGCAGAAAAAAAAGTCGACAAAATGAGTGATTAAACTAACTGTAAAGTCCTCCGATTATTTTGTACTTCGTTTTGGAAAAATGACATTTTATAAATCACCAAACAATCTGTTGATAATTCATGACACATAGGCTATTCATTTCTTTTTTGTAAAGAATGTTACGCGATGTTTTTATTCTTTCCTTATAAACATCACAGTAGTTTGTTTAGTAACGAAGACATACATCCACGTTTCGAAAACTATGCAAGACATTTCACTGTTCACGTCCAGCGCCACATTACCTAATCCGCAAGCGACGTAAACATAAACCGACGCGAGAACGGAACGAAACCGATCCAGAAATTTTGGTTCGGACGAACTGGAACGGAAAATGGATATACGGAAAAAACCATTCGAAGTAGCCACAAAATTGACGTATTAACGTCCAAAATAAAACATTATATCTGATTTTGATATTTCTGACTTATATTTACTGTGGTAATTATTACTGAACCAAACATTTGGTATTTTCTGTGTATCGTACATCTCTAAATACTACTGGCAAGTGTACCAAGAAACTCGTAAGGTCCGTTGCACACACAGCGGATATTTCCGATCGGATGTTGTACCGTCGCTTATGGACGGATATTTCACCGACGCTAATGGTCGGATATTTCACCGCCGCCATTGGGCGGAGTAATATGCGTCGGTACCAGCAGAGTTCTGGAACCCATGTCAGTTCAGTTGTGTAGTCTGAAATGAATGATGAGCAGCTCCTAGCATTATTGTTACACCATCGTCAAACGAGAAGGCGAAGAAAATATCGACTGTTTTGGGTTCATCCAATTAATGAACGAAGAAATGAGGTTGACGCATTCTACACATTGTTTGAAGAGTTGAGGCAAGACGACAATAAATTCTTCAACTATTTCAGGATGTCAATGACTTCCTTTGGCGAACTGCATGGTTGGTTAAAAGATACCATTCAGCGCAGAAATACAAAAATGAGGAACTCTATTCAACCGGTAGAAATGCGGGCGAAACAAAACTAGTACATATGAAAGGTGAACATAATAAGTTGTAATATAATATTACACACTGTGCCAGAGACAGTATAAACTGTTGTAAGAACAATAATAAAGTATACAGATAAATTATAAATATGTCAATATAACGTAAATCAAAGTAAATCAATATACAATTAGGAATATATGTCCATTGTACTTGAAGAAAGTGAACTTGGTGTAGAACATATTCCACAATCTTCATCGCCAACGTACTCGGCAAAATGTTGAGCTGCTGAGGCTTGTGGTTTCTGCTGTTGTGACGATTAGGGAGCCAGATTTGTTAAAGATTGAGATGTTTGTCTCGGCTGGCATGGTGGTTTAGGTGGTTCGCCTTGTGAGGGAATTAATGGCGGATCGTAAGGTGGCATTTGTGGAAGATGGGAATATTGTGGATTCATATAAAACTGTGGCTGAATTGGCTGTGAAAATATCTGAGGCTGTTGATCAGAGTGTGGCGGGCGGATATGATGCTGCTGATGAGAAAAGCGTTGCGTAGAGCATCCCTGATAGTAAGGCATGGCAACGTTTTGATTTTTGATATTGGAAATCAGGCGAAGAACCTCCACTTGGAATTGACGCCACTCATTACTATTGAAAGTTTGTGTGTGTTGAAGTAGACTATTGAAAAAGGACATTTGGTGGTCAGGTTGTTCTTTTTTGTCAAAAATCTTCAATATTTTCAAATCTACTTCATCCATTTTTTTCCGTGGTTGACAAGGAGGAGCAGATTCTGATGTCGCTGTAATTCCGCCTTGTAGAGTGCTTTCAGGTTGCAATGTACCGTTGGTGTCATCATTGTTCTCTTGCTCAACAAAACTCCCTGCTGTGTCTGCCTTAGTGTATATTTTCTTCAAGAACTGGAGTTCATCAGTAAATATGTATTTTCTTTTCTTGGTGGCTCCGGTACCGGTGATTTTATTTTCTTTCACATTCTTCTCGGCCTTAGCAAAAGCGTCACGTAGATGTTTCCAACGCTTCACCACTTCCTTTTCTGGGGAAAAAGCAAAAAGAACACAATGTACTCTCTCTGTTGTACAGAATAATTTGGAACCTGACACAAATTGAGTGACATTTTGTTTGCGCATGCGCAGCAAATACTAATGTTTCTATTAGGTTAGAATTCATAAACGAATTCCAGGATTTCTTTCCTTTAGGAAGTGACAAAGTAAATATAATACTCTTAATTTATGTATAATCAATGAATGTATTCTTAAACTTGTTTATAATTTATTTATAATGTGTACTATTCTATTATGATGATGTTTTGTCCGTTTTTCAGGTATCTAGCAAGTGGATGTACCGATCTTCATTGTTCTGTAATGCCCAGGCCTTGCCTGTCATTGAACCCAGGGTATTCAGACTTAATGTCTTGTGTGTTAGCTATGTGAATATTATTTCTTTCAAGGCGACGAGCCTTGCCTGTAGAGAAGCTACGACGCAGAACCGTGCCCAGAGTGTGGTGCAACCACAGACCTCAGTTTCCCGGCACTTACATCCGTTCGTGGCCTGACAT
>PNEQ01097704.1:0-14684 GCA_003012365.1 Medauroidea extradentata
CTAGCTCCTTTGTTTTAAGAGCTAGAACATCATCGCCGCGGACTTTATTAAACAGCTGAGCTCGAACTTTAGTGTGATTGAACGAGTCAAGGGATATAACTAATAGCCTGCATTCTGTGAGCATTTAAAAGTTTGATTTCACCTTAAAAAACAGTTAGAACTTTAAATTGCACGATTTTGCTCAATAGCAATATTGTAGACTACGAATTCTACAATGTGGCCCTTATTCGAAGATGATATCTTTAAAACTAACTGAGATACCGCAAATTTAGTTTAACATTGAAATCCCTATCCAGCTCTACTGCCTGCGAAGGGATGGAGTCCGCCCTTAAGCTGTGTACGGAGCTAGGAGAGAGTTCTGGGCAGTTGTAGCAGGAAAGGTCAGCAGAACTACAGGATGTATTGTTCCGTGACTCTACTGGACTGGTGAGTCGCCCAAAACCCGCATTGCAACATCATTCAGCATATCGGAAAAGACTTGTAAAGGAATAGCATATGCAGACGCAGACTAATACTCGTATCCCTGGGCCGTGATCACGTAAAGGACAGACTCTAGAAATGAGTAATATAGTAAGAATTGACTGATGTAATGTAATAATTTATATTATAGAATGTATGTTATTAAATGATCAAATCTACAATTGTAATTGTTGTATCATATACGTCCCTTGTGATGTACAACCAGAAGTTATGGTTTTGGTTGTACATCACATTTGTTTTGCGGTGCGCGCTACGCTCGCCCTGATTAAGAGGAGAGGGGAAGGTGCGCTCGCGCATGCGTGTAAGGGTTGACGAGTCAGGTGTGCTGAACTTAGGAGGATTATTGATCGCGCGCCGGGCGAAAGGTATTGACCGCTAAGACTGCTAAGCGAGCTGGCATTAAGTACAACGCCATGGAATGTTACCAGTCGCGTAGTTTTTTTTTATGACAACTGCTGAAGCGATGGTACTAGGCGTGGCGATGTTAATGTATGTATCTGTATGATCGTGGAAACTGGTATGTCGAGTGCGTTATTAGAGGTTGCTAAAACGCACTGCGCTAGGTAGCATGAAGCCCGAGAAGTTCGCGAGCAAAATGGCCAGGCTGACGGTCTGGAAAGTTAAAACGAGCTCGTCAATCGGAAGGTTACCAAACCTCGCAGCAACTCTGGTGTTGCGGTGTTGCAGTTAATGTTAATGACTTGTTTTTTTGGTAATTCCGAGTACCTAATGCACTCACTCGTACGTTTTTGGAGATGTTCGTGTTTCGAGTAAACGCCTGCCGACTTTGACGGCACATGTGTGCGGATGTTGTGCTTCGGTGCCTACCTGGAGTAGGAGGAAATTTCGCCTGGTGTTCTGGTATCTTCAAGAGCCTTGCTGGTCTCAGGGTTGGGCCTACTAGCCGACTATTACGATAAGCAGAACAGATTTGGACGGACGGCGGGTTCACCAAGGTCAGCACATAAGGTTCTGTTTCGGCATTTATTTACTTCTCCTCATGAAAAGGGCGGACGAACCAATGTTTACCTCATTCACCTCAATAGCTCCACATATAGTAGAAGGTAAACTAAGTATTTGACATGCACTAAGTCTATTCTCAACCAGTAATGTATCTACACTGAGTCTGTCAATGAATTTACTATTATATATATATATATGCATTACAAACAAGTTAAATTAATTTTAAGGGTACTTTTGCCCACAATCCAAGGTGAAATATTTTCAACCAGTCTTGTATATACACTAAGTCTGTCAACCAATTTTCTATCAACAATTATATGCATTACAAACAAGTTAAATTAATTCTAGGGTACATTTGCCCACAATCCAAGGTGAAGTATTTTCAACCAGTCCTTGAGATGCACTAAGCTCATTTTCAACCAGTAATGTATATGTACTAAGTCTGTTTACCAGTTTACTATCAACAAAATGTGTATTACATAGAATTAATCTGAATTCCAAAGTGGAATATTAACGTGTTACGTACGATCCCAAGTACTATACAGTTAATCCTGATCCTTACACCGTATTGTACTCTTACAACACAAATTGACAATTTCTTGGATTCTTCACGAAATTGTAATGTACGTTCGTCCGCCCTTTTCATGAGGAGAAGTAAATAAATGCCGAAACCGTAACTTATGTGCTGACCTTGATGAACCCGCCGTCCGTCCAAATCTGTTCTGCTTATCGTAATAGTCGGCTAGTAGGCTCGACCCTGAGACCAGCAAGGCTCTTGAAGATACCAGAACACCAGGCGAAATTTCCTCCTACTCCAGGTAGGCACCGAAGCACAACATCTGCACACATGTGCCGTCAAAGTCGGCAGGCGTTTACTCGAAACACGAACATCTCCAAAAATGTACTAGTGAGTGCATTAGGTACTCGGAATTACCAAAAAAAAGTCATTAACATTAACTGCAACACCGCAACACCAGAGTTGGTGTGAGGTTTGGTAACCTTCCGATTGACGAGCTCGTTTTAACTTTCCAGACCGTCAGCCTGGCTATTTTGCTCTCGAACTTCCCGGGCTTCATGCTACCTAGCTCAGTGCTTTTTAGCAACCACTAATAACGCACTCGACATACCAGTTTCCACGATCATACAGATGCATACATTAACATCGCCACGCCTAGTACCATCGCTTCAGCAGTTGCCATAAAAAAACTACGCGACTGGTAACATTCCACGGCATTCTACTTAATGCCAGCTCGCTTAGCAGTCTTAGCGGTCAATGCCTTTCGTCCGGCGCGCGATCAATAATCCTCCTACGTTCAGCACACCTGACTCGCCACCCCTTACATGCATGCGTGAGCGCACCTTCCCCTCTCCTCTTAAACAGGGCAAGCGAAGCGCGCACCGCAAAACAAATGTAATGTACAACCAAAACCATAACTTCTGGTTGTACATCACAGCCTCCCCCCTTAAAACCCTCGCTTGGAAAACCACCAAAACAGAGGGGATCAGATGTTTAAGTAACTAGGTACCATACTGGGACATGTGCCTTTGAGGATGTCTGCCACTCACGAAGACAAACGAAACAATTTACATTTGGAAACCCCCATTGAAAACAAAATCCCACCCTAAATGAAACAAAACCCCAAGAAGCCAAAAACACAAATAACACTAAACATCACACAAGGTAAGCAACTCACAGGATTCTAGAACGCAGCAACATCCCCGTCAGCATACCTCCTTTAATGGTTTACAACAGGATTATCACTTACATGGTATGGCTTTAAGGCGGTGATATGCGCTTTCCTAATAAACTGTCCGGTTTCAGGATCCGCTAGGCTTATGCTCACTGCTGTTGAGAAGCATACAATTTTCACCGGCCCTTCGTAGGCAAGTGCTAACTTAGCAGAGAAAAATTCAGCTTTCTTACTCTGTGAAATTTTCCTACAAACCACCAGATTTCCAACTTTGAATGGACAGGCCATCCTATCCCGATCATACTTACCTTTCATCTGTTTATGAGTCTTCAATAAATGTTGGTAAGCTTCAGTCCAGATCTGAGGAAGAGTCACGCTAGACTCGCTTTCGTCAACCTCAATCCCCCAAAGACTCATCAGCGAATGGGGAATCTCCCTCCCAAATAACACCATCCCTGGAGATTTTCCCGTAGCACCATGTGACACACTGTTTAACGCTACATTCAAAAGAGCAATGTGCTCATCCCATCTCCTCTGATTATCATGATGAAAGATAGCCAGGGCACCTTTCACGGACTTATTGATTCTTTCAACTAAGTTTGGGCAAGGGTTATATGGACTGGTATGGACCTGTTGTACTCCCCAATGGAAACACAAGTCATGAAGAGTTTTGCCAGTAAAATAGGATGCGTTATCAGATACGAGACATTCTGGGCTCCCAAAATATTTAAAGATGTTATTTTCTAGTTTATCACAGATTGTAGTAGCCTTCATTTCTTTCAAGGGTAGCAGCATTACAAAACCTAGTAAAGCCATCAACCAATATCAAAATACAATTGTTTCCTTTGGTTGATCTAGGAAGAGGCCCAAAGGTATCCATGAAGACCCTCTGCCAAACCCTCTCCGATGTTGTGACTGAGTAATGCCCCATGTTGGTATTACGGGGCTGTTTCGCACATTGACACTCGCTACAATTCCTGACATGGTTTTGGATATCTGTCCTCATGTCTGCCCAAAAGAAATCCTTCTTGACCTTTAACTCTGTTTTTCTAATATCCATGTGTCCTCCTACCGGAGTATCATGAAAGTATTTAAGAACCATACCCCGAACAGCCCTGGGAACCCACACTCTCTTTTCCCTTTTTTATTGACTAGATATATTACTCCCTTCACAATCTTAAAATTTTCCCCCTTACCTTCTTCAATGTCTCTTTTTAGCTGAGACCCTTCATCATCTGCTTCCTGCCACTTCCGAATATCAACGAAAGATTGAGTAATCGTTTGCAAAACTTTGCACTCCTCCTGTGCTTCTACTCCGCTATCACCTAAGTCAAACTATGAAGAATCATACATCCTAGATAAGGCATCAGCCACACTATAATCCTTACCCGATACATGCCGAATTACAAACTTGAACTGTGTAAGCCGCATTATCCAACGCCCAATTTTCCCTAACTGGCGCGGATGGGAAAATAGCCAAGTTAACGCCTGGTTATCTGTCATTAACTCGAATTCTGCATGCTCTAAATAGGATGCAAACTTTTCCATTCCAAATATGCAGGCCAGTGCCTCCTTTTCATAGCAGCTGTACGCTTGCTCAGTAGGGGACAAAGTCCTAGATGCATAGGCAATAGGCCTATAGCCATCCTCTTGCCCCTGAAGAAGCACAGCTCCCACTGCTATGCTACTGGCATCGACCTGAAGGGTAAACCTCTGGGAAAAGTCAGGCAAATTCAATACAGGAGGGTGAGAAATTGCATACTTCAACCTCTCAAAACTCCTCTCCTGCTCCTCTCGCCAAACAAATTTTAATTCTTTCTTTTCAATTTATTCAGTGGGGCACACAATTCAGCATAACCTGGTATGAACTTAGCAAAATAACCCAGCATCCCCAAGAAACGCATGATTCCCTTAACGTTCTTGGGTCTTGGGAAGTTTATGATGGGAGAGATCTTCTCGGGGTCCATCAATACCTGCCCCTTTCGCACTACAAAGCCAAGCAACTTAATCTGATGTTTCGCCCAAACAACTTTGTCAGGATTGATTCGTAAACCCAGCATCCCGCAGCTTTTGCAAGACCTGAGCAACATGGTCAAGATGTTCTTCAAAAGACCTGGAATAGACACAAATGTCATCTAAAAAGAAATGACAAAACGGTACTGAAAATCCTCAAACAAATGGCTGAGAATCCTGGATAAGCATTGTCCCCCAAAGTTAACCCCAAAAGGGATTCTCTTCCACTCAAAATGCCCCCAAGGCGTGACAAAGCCAGTATACTTTCGACTCCCCTCTTCCAATACACATTGGTGGAACGCGGAATTTAGGTCAAAGACAGTAAAATAAGTTGCCTGAGACAGATGCTGAAACAAAATGTCTATATGGGGCATTGGGAAAGGGTTCACATGTACCTTGGCATTTAATTTTCTGTAATCCAGTACCAGCCGGTACTTTCCTGGTTCCTTCTTTTTAACCAAGAAAGCTGGAGAGGCATACACAGACTTACTGCGACATATCACATCCTGTCGTTCTAAATCTCTAATTATCTGACGGAATGCCTCAAGTTTAGGTGGAGAACATTGGTAGGGAACACATTTTATTGGTAGTTCATCGGTAACTTGTATCCTTACTGGCATAATATCACATTTGCCTAACTTGGTGGTCAGGACATCTTCAAACTGCAGAGTAACCTTTTCCAATTTTTGTTGTTGGTTCACTGTTAGCATATCCCCCTGAGTTTCTATTCCCACACACCTAACAGCATTCTTCTGTTTCAATTCTCCCTGGAGAGAAATTAGGCATTTCCGATCGAAATCAAATATTAAGAGTTTACGAGAACAATCAATAAAGGTCCTTGTTTCCTGCAAGAAATCCAACCCAAGTATGAATTCACAAATAAGGCTGGGGACTATCCAAAATCTCCTTGTCCAACTAAACTTTCCAGTTCTAAAATGTAGTAGAATGTAATTTCTCACACGGCAGCCTATTCCATTTGCCACCTGCAGAGTAAAGCCCTGTTCAACACCTAAACGTGATTTCCAAATAGGAAACTCTTTAATCAAATTACATGCACATTGTTGACTAATGAAACTGGCTGACGCCCCTGTGTCTACCATTGCCGCAATCTCCAACTCTCTAATGTTCAATGTTACCCAAAAGTTTTTTTGTTTCCCCAATTGCAAGACTGCACCAGTGTGGCCACCACAATTAGGAATTTGTGTTTGCGGAGAAATCCTGCCTTGGTCGCTCGACCCATTACCCTTACACTGACTGGCAATATGCCCTATCTTCCCACAGTTAAAACACTTACGGGGATCTTTTTCATGTCGACAGTTAGAGGCATAGTGACCTTCTCGCTTACTCTTAAAACAGGTTACCCTTTTTTGCTCCCTTTTCTTTTCTGTATGCTTACTACCCTACAGAGAATTACTTGACCCTTCAGCGTTGAAATACTGCTGAGCACTATATGTTAAATTGTCTGCTTTTATTCCCCAGGCTTTAAGACCAGACATGGAGTTAGGAACCGTCAGAAAGGTACATTGTTGCCTAACACGAGGATTCAAATTTTCTAGGACCAACTCAATAAATTCAGCCTCCAATAACTGAACCATAAGGGCGCAACAACATTCAAAAAGGTCCTGGATAAACTCAGAAGTTTTTTCGCCTTTCTGTTGAAATCTATGAATTTTATCCTGAACTAAATCCTGAAAAACCTTTTTTGGACAAGAAACTTTCCACATCTTCTTCAATTTTTCCCGGCTATACCCTTGCTCCAAGGCTTCCAACAACACATCCAATGCCACATCAGAACAGTTAGGTATTAACCCCTGAATAATTTCCTCATCAGACAATACCAACCTACTTCTCTTTAAATTGTCAACTGCCCGCGTAAAATTCAACAATGAAATTGTATTAAAGGAATTCAATTTTGGAACCCCTTTTAAAGAGTTCAAAATTAAATTCTTCCTAATGGAAATTCCTTGAGGGTGAGACACCTCCCCTTGATCCTCACCCTCTCTCACATTTTCTGAACTTCCTGCCATTTTCTTCCTTATGACATCAACAAAATTTTTCCTAAGTTTTTCTATCCCTTCGGTCTCAGTGCACTCTACTCTCGCAGCTCTTAGATTGACCACAAGAGAAGGAATGTCAAGATTATATAACCAGGATGTGGTCATCCTGGAATTCTAGCCTTCCAAAAAAAAAAAGTAAACAAACCCTCCAAAAATATTAACCAAATTATTTCTGGTTAAATTACTTGCAGTGTAGAGCAATCTGTCACACCCTGCACCCAAAATCAGCTTAGAAAAATTTTTTCCAAAAATAAACAATTTTTTCTGAGTCACAACACATTGTTTCCCTACTCATGTTTCTCTACATGTAAACACATTTAAAAAATACATTTCCCTCTTTATATCGATATTAAAGATCACCAGGAAGTACCACCTTGCCTAATATGACATCCTAGTACCCACAAATGTAAAAAAAAAAAAAAATTTAAGTTTTTTTCTAAATTTTTTTTGTTTAAATTTAATTCAAATCTTTCAAAGCGAACACTCTGAGAAGCAGAGCGGCGCAGTTTTATCTGTGGTGCATTTACAGAGCAAACACCCAAGTAAACACACAACAGATATTTTTTTTTCTCAGAGTATGCAAATCACAAATTTGAAGTACATAACCAAAAATAAATACAAGGATTACAATATCAAAAATTACAGCGATTCTCATCACACCCTAACGGGGATGATATCAAAGTCAATCTCGAATCAATGTTTACCTCATTCACCTCAATAGCTCTACATATAGTAGAAGTTACACTAAGTATTTAACATGCACTAATTCCATTCTCAACCAGTAATGTATCTATACTAAGTCTGTCAATGAATTTACTATTATATATATGCATTACAAACAAGTTAAATGAATTTTAAGGGTGCTTTTGCCCGCAATCCAAGGTGAAGTATTTTCAATCAGTCCTTGATATGCACTAAGCCCATTTTCAACCAGTAATGTATATGCACTAAGTCTGTTTACCAGTTTACTATCAACAAAATGTGCATTACATAGAATTAATCTGAATTCCAAAGTGGAATATTAACGTGTTACGTAAGATCCCAAGTACTATACAGTTAATCCAGATCCTTACACCGTATTGTACTCTTACAACACAAATTGACAACTTCTTGGATTCTTCACGAAATTGTAATGTACGTTGATGTCATCCCCGTTAGAGTGTGATGAGAATCGCTGTAATGTTTGATATTGTAATCCTCGTATTTATTTTTTTTTATGTACTTCAAATTTCTGATTTGCATACTCTGAGAAAAATAAAATATCTGTTGTGTGTGTACTTGGGTGTTTGCTCTGTAAATGCACCACGCCCTTTCAGTGGTGTGGTCAGTGTCGCCAGCAATGCATTGATCTTAATAACCCGACACGGTCTTGGCAGGAACGCGTCCTAGGCGACGTGAGCTGGGGTTGTTTCGTGTTCCTTACGGGGACAATGTTTGGACGATGAATTTACATGTGTGAGACGGACGAGCAGGTTAGACTGTTACTGTAAATAGTACGAGGTTTTCGGAAATTGATATTTTAAGAAAACAGTGACTTATGTAATCTGAGAAATTTTTAGTATGAAAGAGAGACTTCGATTAATTGTATAGTAAACCTACTGTACCTCGTGGCACTAGACTTCGAACATCAGCAACATAAATATGTTAATATTTTTAATTCTGATCTTATATTTGACTTAAGGGGGCCGCCTACCCGCGCGTGAGAGGCTCAAAAGCAACGGAGACATAAGGTCGACCTTGAAGCGCGCATCAAATGCCGTGTTGCCCCAACGAGCCGAGCGCTGAACTATCGTGCAAGCTTCACGCGGAACGGTTTTTACTATGGGACACTAAGCGGTGACCATATAATTGTATTGGTGGAAAGTCTGCAACTAAGTTCAGTGTAGGTCGCAATCTGAGTTTCACATACATCCGGTTAGTACATTTTGAAGTACGAAAATCTGAACAGGCCGTATTTAGCCATGCTGAAGGGCTTAGAAAAAGTGTTTTTAATGAACGTGGTGTCTTAACAATGAGGTTCCGACCTTGTCTGAAGTTTTTTTCTTTTCGTACGTTGACACAATGGGCACACGTGGAATATATTCGTAGAAAAAACCTGTTTACGAACACGCTGCAACGCATTTGAAGCGTGGGGTAGGCGGTCCCCTTAATGCCGGAACTACACATGTCTGCTCTCTGTTGGTAACATAGTGAACTCGGTGTACAGATCCTTCCAAATTTTGTGAAGCACGCAAAGTGGTTTATCCCGATATTAAGATTTACCCTATACATAGAGTATGGATTTAGATGTTAGGAAGATTAGCTGCACATAGTAACTATAAATTCTGATCTACGGAGTTTAAATTACACGTAAGAGAAGTGCTGTATTATTATTGTAAGGTTTGTAATAAAATAGTTTATTTAATGTGTCAGTTCCGCCAACCCAATCGAGTCTGCTTACGTCCAGGACAGTAAACCTGAAACAGTAGTTTGTAAATTAAGTGTTATAAAAATGTTGCAAATACAACTGCGTTGTAATTTTCATTCGAGTTGGTATGAAGATCAAAATTTGAAGTTCCGCGAAAACAAATCCTGGCTGCAGACCTGTGTGTACCGGATGCGTGAGTGACTCCCGTTTTGTTCCAGCGTCGCGGTGAGAGAAGGGAAATGAGAATCCGTGAGGAGGAAACACATTAGCATCGAATTACTCGCGATGCTCTGGATATTCGCGTGGTGACCGCAGACGGCGAGGTGTTGTGACTTGAAGGGTGGGTGGGTGAGAGGCCAGAACTGATAAGAGCGACCCCCCGACGTTCATTACTCACGGCACCACGCGGGCATGGCGCGCCATCAGCCCCGAAGGGAAATGGCACCGACTGTCGGTTATCTGGTGATTAGCGGGCGAGTCTCTGCCGCCTTCCTGGAAACTGCGAACCAAACTTCCTCCCTCTCCCTGCACCTCTACCGCAGCCATTTTCTCCCCCGATTCCCAGCTCCGGCTTTCCTGATTTCGATATTCCATAATCTCCCGCAATCGCTCAAGTTTAATGCTGAGGATAGTTCCTCAAGGAAGGACATGGCCGATTCCTGTCCCAGCTCATGTCCTTTAGTCAAGTTGAATATAACCGCCTCTAACGATCTCGATGTCGACGATAACTTGAAGTCAACTCCGGGTAGATCGCGCTTCGGGTGGCAAAGAAAACTAAGTGGACGCGGTACATAAATCAATTCAAGATGTATTGTTTGAAAATTGCAGGATTCTGGAAGCCAACATGCAAATATATATATATATATATATATATATATATATATATATATAATAAACCTGAACAGCGGCTTCTGTCAACTTTGTGAGCAGACATTCTTCCCGAGAGACTTTTTCCTTGGGTTCACACATCCAATCACTGGCAACGAAGCAGAGCTGTAGATATGCACATAAGGAATTGAAACCGAATGGTGCAAATATCTTTTTGTAACAAACGCACGGCTCTTGTGATTAATGACCGGAAAAGTGGGCTGTTTGATATTGTTGCGTGCCGTGTGCCTGGAGGCCGGTGGTCGGCTGTTGTTTCGTAACACTTTGTGGACTGGCCCCTGACTCAGGCCGGGCTGCTACGTGATGGGAGTCACGCCGAAGCTACGTCATGGATACCTGTCCCAACTGCGCTTTAACCCAACGAGGGCGGCCTATGTGGCTCCGGTCATGTCCGGAATATGTTGTAATATCTATTTTTAGACCCCTGAAATGCGGGGAACACCCGGCTGTCTTGCCTAGTATAAAAGCGCAGAATCGGCATATTTGAGAGAATTCGCTATTGGTAGTGCTAGAGGAAGGTGCTACGCCTGTGGAGAGAGACTGGTGAAGACATCTTGGTGACGTCAGTGTCTACTGTGAGGCGGCAGGCGGCTACCTTCGAAGCAGTGTTGGACGATACAAGAGGACTGCTGCGGCGGGCTGACAGGCGAAGAAGGAGGTGCGCGACGGGAGTCGAACCGAAGACCGCAAGAGTGAAGACAGCGGTGCACTCGGGGTGCTGCTCAGTACATGGTGAGCCATCACCGTTTCGGACTGATAAGGTTGTACATATTTGAAAGACTGTTGATTGGATATATGACTGAATTTTATTGTGATTTGTAGTTTTCAATTAATTGATGGTAGACTTTTTTGTGCTTTAATTGCCCAAGCTAATTAATGTGTCTGTGACACAGGAGTAATTGTGTGCATAACTAATTATGTTGTGAGAGTTATAGTTGATTACTGTTTTGTGTATTTTGTAGCTTTGTAGGCTATTAAATCCAGTACTTAATTTAACTCTTTTATTTCTAATTATAAGATCTCTATCCCAAAGAACTCATGGGAATTGCCCACATTATAAAGTTTGTACTCCAAACTTGTAACAATATGTTCCTTAGTAGTGTTTTCATATCGCACTATTGTTTTAATGTCTTTGAATGTTTCTTACAATGGGACAGAATAACGCACTGTACTGTTGTGGACATACGTCACTGCAATATTATGTCGTCTCAGATATCTTAGAATGAGACTAAGAAAAAACAAACAAACGAAAGAACAAAAAATGAGAAAACAAGCCTAGTTTGGCTGTATTCAACACACCCATAAACCATAACAACAGAACATGGTATATTCCATAAAGAATAGTCAACAACAAACAAATGAAAATAAAATATACATAAAGATGATAGTCTAAATACAAAACAAAATAATTATTATACTTTTTGTTTTGTATTTAGACTTTTTTATGTTTATTTTATTTTCCTTTATTTTTGTTGACTATTCCTTGTGGGATGTTTCGTGTTCTGTGGTTTTGGTTTATGAGTATGTTCACTACAGCTAAACTAGGCTTGTTTTCTCTTTTTTTTCGTTTGTTTGTGTTTTTTATTAGTCTAATTCTAAAATTTCTGGGACGACATAATATAGCAGTGGTACATGTCTATAATAGTACCTTACATGTGTGATCTTATTAGACTGAGCCAATCAGAGTAATCGTATGCCGAGATTTAGGAATATTGTGCCTTTTTATTTTCGGACAAGTTACAATACAAATGATTCTACATTTTCCCTACCATTGCAATGAGACGAAAGTTCAATAGCATGCGATCTGGGGGGGTTTATTTTCTAACTTGGTAAAGATCGTCATCTGTGACTGTCTTTCGAGAGCGGCAGCAATTCTGATAATCCGTGGCTTTGTATATCGTATTCTCTAACACCTCTCTTTACCAGAATCTCAATTTGCTTGCGGCTCTGAAAACCTTCATACACCTTACCAAATTATATTTTATCAGTTTTAATAGCATGTTTTAAATTACGCATTGCTTAAATATTTTTTTTAATGTATAGTTTATTTGTTCTTTTGTACAATTCCGATCGAATGCTAAAACACAATTTGCATTAATGTCTAATGCTTTCGTCTCTAGAATAAAATAGTGCATTGCACGTACAAGAGATAGCAGCACACGTGTTGTAATAAATTTTTTGCTTGCGTCCGTAGTAGGATACGCTGAGCTCTAATTTACGAAAGGAAAAACATATTTACGGCAATATAAAATTATTAATTTCTGTCTCCTCAGTCACTTTTCAATCGGAATTGTTCTTCAACGAGGTTGGCTGTAGAACGTCACTTAAAATGTCAACAATTTTAATGAACTTTCATTAGGACATCCTAGGACCCTATATTTATGTAATAAAAAAAGTCACGAGACGTCTGAAGGACAGTCTTGGCACCATTTTTATTAGCAGAATGTGAATTCTCGTTAAAAAGATATACGCGGTAACTGTGCAGGTCGTAAAGAAACTTAAAAAAAAAAAAAAAAAACAACAGACCTCAAGGAGATATGTGAGCCTATAACAAATTCGGAAGTAAACGAAGACAGGCTCCCGCTCTAACTTTCCTGGAGTGAAACTGCCTGGTCGAATCGGACAACAGTCAATGAAGAGACAGCTTATATTCGAGACTCCATAGAACAGCTATGTATAGTCTGCAGGTCATTAAACTCGCATGTTAGTACCGATTCTGAATTTTTGTTATTCTTCAACAAACTGACGAACCGTACCAAATATCGACGTCTAAATTACGTAAGTCAACCTGCTGCCGTCTTTTTAAAACTATTTTGGCGTCTACGATTTTCATGCTATTCCTTTCATATCTAGGGCCAGGGAAATATCTCGAGTGAAAAGACACACAGGTTAGACTCCGCGGTATTGTGCATTCTCGAGCATCAACTGCCAACGTTGGAAATAGGCTGCTGTCCCAATGAGAAGCCAGTCACACCGCAACTCAGGTGGCGCGGGATTAGGCCCTCGTTTATTTGCAAATTTGCAATTGGTTCTACGTACTACGGGAAGTGGCTAGTTAACTATGATCCAATTGCAATCGTAGAATGAATGAATACGCATTTGTATTCTAGCTTGTCGTAAACTGAATTCAAGACGTTTGCGATCCTTTCTCAAATCCTCTTCTACGTTTGCACGAACTTTTACCGCTAAAGTAAGCATTTTTAGGTGCCTTATAAAATTTTATCTTCACTCAATTCCTTTGTTCAAGCTGCTGTTTGACTAACAAAAGCAGTTATTACACTTCGTTGTTTTTATAAACAGTACAACAAAGTTATTAACAGTTAATGCATTTTGGTAGTGCCTTAAGGATTATTCATTTGGTCGTGAATTGCCTGTACGTGTCTCCAACACGTTGATTTTGTTTCTTAATTTGTGTTTTAATTATATTACACGATTAATAATGTGCACAAGCAGTGGTACAACTCTGTCAAAGTTTATACCGTAGGTACATATTTTCATAGTATGACTAAGGCATATTTATTTTACTTGATTGTTACACCTGTGCCGGAAGAAAAGCTCAGCTAATGTTATCTCAGATGTAATATACGAGCATAATCTGCATTGTCATATTTACAAGCATTGATAAATATTGTTTCGTCAGGAAAATATTACACCGTTAAGTTTCTTACCTTACAATGCACTATTTAAGACTAAGTAATTAGCACGTTTTGAATGACATCGCCATGACTGAGAAAATGTTATATACGTGCCGTTCTACAAGGCCATGCTTCCGTGTTTCCAATATCCTTGCGATATTTATTTTTAAACATGAACGGGAGCAAATTTCAGAAACCTGTCAAACAGTTTTGTTTAAAACTGTTCCAACAATGTTGGTTAATTTTTTTCAAGACAGTAAATGCTAGGGTGACCAGACGTCCTCTTTTTCCCGGACATGTCCTCTTTTTTACTACTTTGTCCGGTGTCCGGGGGGAATTTTCGTAAAAATGGAAATGTCCTCTTTTTCGGTACAGCCATTCATCGCATCTTGTAACAGTAGTGAGCACGGAGTTCAAACATTGCTCAAAAGATGTCGCACTGTGTGTTTGTGTCCATCAATGTCTGCGCCTACATAAATACTTTACTTGATGAATGGTTTTAGCTGAAGGCCATTACCGATGATGTGATCTATGAAACAGTTCAATTGTT
>PNEQ01097705.1:0-14683 GCA_003012365.1 Medauroidea extradentata
AAGGGGGGGGTTGCATCATTAGGTTAGGGGGGGGTGAGTCATAGTGTTAGGGGGGGGTGGGCACCTCTGCCTTAATAACATACAAATGAACACACGTTCTTTTCTTTTCCAGCAACCATAAATGATACGCGAAAACAATTTTCTTTCTCTTCTGTACTTGGTTCGTATTGCTGCACAGACATCGGTACGACTACTGAAACCTGCGGTATTTTTACGCGGTTGTGAACTGCACGGCGTGCGATAGTAAGTAGGCTACACGCGTTTATCAATCGCGCGTCACTTCAACGCAAATGTTAACCGGGCCTGCCTAAGAGTACTGTGTACTGGTTTCAGATCACCGCGTTTGACGCGCGGTAATAGCGGAGTGATAAGAGCCAGAGCACCAGTCTCGACGATATGCAAATGGTCTCTAGTCGCAGCGCGCTAAACTGACGTGCAGTGTTTTCCTAGAACTCTTTTTCCTGTTGGACTTTAAGCGGTGAACCTGAAATTTTATTTTTGAATGTTATGAAGTAAAGACCAATGCACGTACCTTATTTTGAAATTTACGGATTCAGGTCGTATTTTCATAGTTACAGCAGTCTAAAAAATCCATTTTTAGCCATTTCCAGAGGCCCCAAAATCATGTTGTTAACGATAATACAGAATTGTCAAAAAGTGGCATACGTAGGTTTATGTGGGTGTTCTTTCCATAGTTAACAGTAAGAATAAGTTCGATGGTTTCGCGTAAAAAAAAAAAATTCGCGTGACACTCCACAATACTGTCAAACGGTTAAGTACACAGTCCTCTTAAGAGAACTCTGCGCCAAAAAAATTCGTAATTTTATAATCGTACCAAACACTGGCCAACTCTTACACATTACATTTATAGTAATTTCCCACAAATAAAATGTTTTTCGGTTCGTTTGATTTCGTATAAGCTCGTGTCATAGTAAAATTTTGACTATTTTCGCTACTTACCCAAAATAAACTATTCAAACGATGCTAATGAAATAATTTAGAGTGAAAGTACGTGTACTTAACAGCAGAATGACAGCATTGTTATGTCAGGTAAAATTTACTTTTTAAAAATATATGTACGCAAATATATGCAAATAATTCGGTACATTCAAGATTTTTAAAAATAAAAACAACGATGTTCATAATAGTCATATTTTACGTAGAGTTTGAATTTTACTAGACGTATTTTATTTCAAATTAATTTCTGTCGTTTGCGAGCATATGATAATACTTATTTTTAATTAAATTTAAAATTCCGCATAATTACTTTAACTGACTAAATATGTCACGTTAAAGTGGAGGTTAACAAGGTATTTTTGAGAACGTCTGTGTGGGTTAGTTTTACTGCTGTACTTAGAGAATATGTCGGGGGGGGGGATTAATAGCGTTAGGGGAATGTTCCAGAGAACAAGGCAGGATACCCCAGATTTGACAGAGTTCTTATCTGGGTGCTCGTAGGCGTTTGTTGATTCCTGAGAGATGATAAAGCCAGTCTCGCACACTACATAATTTGTATTGCCTTCTCATATGCCCACTTAAACAACATTGAGCATATCAGATTGAGTAGCAATTATTATAAAACAAACCTTGTATGAATTCACATGACTCCTGACAAAAACACAAAACTGAAAGAAACACTTAAAGAGTGAGTGAGTGAGAGACTTTAGTCAGCACTTACCATCGAGGTCTTTAGCGCTGGTGAGGTGGGCATGGAGCGACACTGGAATGAACGGACGGAGGAAATGGGAGATCCCCGAGAAAACCCGCCGACTTACGGCACGATTCCCACATGCGGAAATCCGGCGACCGTCCCCGCCAGGAATCGAACACGGATCGCCTTGGTTGGCGGCAAGAGGTCTGACCCCTCGACCACCGGGGCCCCTCACTTAAAAATATGAGACCTCGACTGGCGCATGGACGACGTTGCAGCGTGTCACGCATATTCTTAATACGCGAAACCGCTAAACTTATTCATATTATTTTTATCTACGAAAAGAACACACACTTGAAACTATGCTACTATGTTTTCAAAAATGCAGCACGCTTGTTAGAAACATGATTTTCGGAACTCTCAAAATCGCTAAAAAAAAGGGGGTTCTTTAGACTTTTGTAACTCCATAAATACTACCCGAATTCGTAAAGTGCAAAGAGAGAGGCATGCGTTATCTTTACTTCATACTATTAAAAACTAAATATTGTGGTCACCGCTTACTGTCCCGTAGGAAAAAGAATACAAGGAAAATCTTGTATGCCAGTTTGGTGCGCTGTGAATGGAGGCGATATGCTTCTCGTCAAACGTGGGACACTGGCTCTTATCGCTACGTTGTTCCCAAGCGTCAAAGGTGGAAATTCGACACCGGTGAAGACTACTCTTATGGCTCAGTTTCGGTCACTATATTGAATTTTATTACATTTTGCTTTTTTTTTTTTTTTAATTTTAATAAGAAAAATGTTGAATATGCGGTTGTACCCCAAATTCTATTTACATTTCGCTACAGTACTTATATTGCGATTTAGCTGTTAACTTTTAATTACGTCGCAATGTGTGTGGCAAATTGTTTTATATTCAGGCTTTGCCCGACAAATTACGACCTACATATATACATTATTAGATCTATTGCCATGCTTGTATTGTAGCTCAAGATAAATAGAATGTGCGGTAAAGTCGCCGATTTAACAATTTTTCTTCTCAGAATACCAAAAAAAAGCGAAATATAACAAAGTTCAATTCGGCGACTGAAACCGAGCTTTAAGAGCCCTATACAGTAGAAGATAAAATTTATTTTATAACTCATGCTTAGAACCTTGGTTTTGGGGCACCTCTAAAAGGACTAATAACGAATTTTTCAGACTGCTTTCGTGTAAAAAATATCAACCGTAATCATGAAAGGAAAATATAGGAACAGGCATTGGACTTTATCACGTACTTTGCGTAAATAAAAGAAGTAGGGTTACCGCTTAAAGTCCCATAGGAAAAAGCCAACTACAAAAGCACGACACGACGTTTTCGCTCCCAGCGCGTAAAAACTACATGGTTGTTAACGTACGAGCCAGTCCAGCTCTTATCGTCTGCCAGTTTTCATACATCAAATGCAGCATTAAATCAAAACGGGAAACGTAAGTAGGCAGGCAGAAGAGGTTAAAACTAGGCAAAGCAAGGCAGTCACTCAGATTCGCTTATGTTGGCGGTGCAATGGGAATCACCCTGTTGATAAGTGATGGCATGCGAATACTATACGCCGGTTTTGTGAGAATCGGGGCCTCATTTAATGGGAATGTGTCACAAAGAAAAAGAAGAATCAGTCGTCTTACAGGCTGTCAGGAAAATATGGTGATCCAGGTAAAACAGGACGTGAGGTACAACATGTTCACTGGGATATTGGCAATCAGGATGTTGGTGAGTAAAACCTTTACAATATCAGAGCACAGAACCGAAGGGGCCCACTGTATGTACATGTGTTTTGGATGGGAAACCACTAAAAATGGAAGTGGACACAGGAGCAGGGTATACCATAATAAGTTGGCAGACCTTCAAGTATTTGTGGCCAGAGGAACCAACACTACGGAAAGAAACTATGGTGCTACATACTTGGTCAGAGGAATCCTTAGATGTGCTAGGAACCATGAAGGTAGAGGTGCAATTCAGAAGTAGAAGTATTGATCTTGAACTGCTGGTAGTAAATGGTAAGGGTCTTATCCTGTTGGGTCGTGCATGGCTAGAACCACTTAGGTTGAAACTTATTGGGGTGAACATTATGGAGGCCAGAGGTTAAGAAAACCTTGTACGTTCACTAATTGCTCAGTATCCATTAGTGTTTAGATCAGATGAACTGGGGACTTATGTGGGACCACCAATATCACTAAAAGTTAAGCCAGGAAGAGAACCCATCTTCAAAAAAGTCAGCCTGTTGCATTTGCATGATGGGAGAGGGTTAGCACTGAGAGAGATAGGCTGATAGAGAGAGGTATATACGAACCTGTGACTTTTTCTAAGTGGGACACACCGTAGGTTCCCATATTGAAGTGTGATGGGTCTGTTGGACTGTGTGGGGATTATAAAAGTACAGTGAATTGTGTAGCTATGACTGAGGTGTACCCATTGTCAACAGTTAGTGAAGGTTTTGCAGTTCTGGAAGTTGTGTAAGTGTTCACAAATCTAGACTTAGAGGATGTCTACCTGTAAGTGATTGTGGATGATGGTACTGCATAGTTGCTGACTGTTAATACAATGAATGACCTGTTCAGGGTGAGGCGGTTACCGTTTGGAGTCAGTAGTGCTCCAGCCAATTTTCAGCGATTGATGGAAATGTTGTTGGCAGGAGTTCCAGGTACAGTTGTGTTGTTGGATGACATTTTAATTAGTGGCAGGAATGAGTATGAACTTATGTTATGAGTTCATGAAATTTTGGGTAGATTAGAAAGGGTAGGGCTGGTAATCAAGAAATCCAAATGTCTGTTTCAGTAGACACGGTTACCTTTTTAGGCCATAGAGTCGATGGAAATAGTATCCACCCATTGATGAGCAAAGTGGAGGCAATACATAGTGCCCTTGTGCCCACATCAAAAAAAGAATTCCAGGCTTTTTTGGGCCTCCTAAACTGTTACGACAGAGTTCTGAAGGACAGAGCAGAGGTGTTAGAGCCATTACTGTGGCTGTTAGATGCTGACGCTAGTTTGGAGTGGACAGATGCCCATTCTAAAGCATTTGAAAAGGCGAAGCAGCTACTGCAGTTAGAGCAAGTGTCATTGCGTTACGATGTAGGCTACACAAACCAGTGGTATTAACCTGTGATGCCTCAGAGTTTGGGGTGGGGGCCGTTATGGCTCATTAGCTTGATTATGGCTCTGAGGCACCAATAGCTTTGGCTCCAGGACACATAAAAAAGTGAACATAACTATGCCCAAGTAGATAAGGAAGCCTTGGCTATTGTTTTCGGTGTAAATAAATGCAAGCAATATCTAACAGGCAGAGCGTTCAAAATGGTGACCGACCACAAGTCCTTGCTACGTCTGATGCACTCGCTCAGGTCTATTCCATAGTCAATCCCTCCAAGGTTGTTTAGATGGAGCTTGTTGCTGTCAATGTATGACTACGGCATAGAGTATCCTCCTGGGTGAGAGATAGGCCATGCTGACACACTGAGCATATTACCAGTCAAAAGTATAAAGTCAGAGGAGCCTGACCCCCCAGAAGTCTTATTGCTAGAGCAGTCATCTCAGTTAATGATGTCGGAGTAGCCACTGAGCCTACTGATGAAACCGGGGAAGATTGCGATGGAAACTAAAGTCGAACCAGTTTTATCGACGGTGGTACAGGTGGTGAAGCAGGGGTGATCAGGTAAACGCACACAGAATTTGCAGCCCTACTACATGAGACATCAGGAACTATCAGTGCACAAGGACTACCTTCTGTGGGGTAATAGAGTAGTTATTCCTGCCAAGCTACGAGCAGAAATTATGGCCATACTTCATACTAACCATGATAGGGTGGTTCGCATGAAAGCTATAGCAAGAAGCTATATTTCGTGGTCTAAACTTTAGGCAGAGATTGAGGAAGCAGCAAATACTTGTGACAAGTGTCAGAGTTGTCACAACAATCCACCCAAGGTAGAGACATCTTGGCCAACAACAACCAGACTTTGGGGTCACATATATATGGACTTTGCTTTATATTCAAGGTCAAGGATGAGCATGGCCAGGAGCATCGATGACATGAGGATCAGTTGCGGTGTCGTAGAGAGCCATCGACACTCCACGAAAAGTCACGTCTAGCAGTACCAGATAACGGCCCAAGAATGTTAGCATTTCAGGTTCAGCGACACTGTGGGACGATTCCGGAGCAGGCAGCTATACCATACCGAGGGGGGGTGGGGGTTGGGGTCGGAGGACTATGGCGCAGTCTGCTGTGCCACAGTCAGCTGTCGAGCAATTGGCTCTGCAGAACAGCCTACCTTGCCATAGTGGTTCATCTGAGACAGCAAAGCAGCCTGTGGAACCAGTAGCAGGGTGTGAGCAGCTGGATTTCCAGCCCATTTCACTGGGATCCAAAGACTCCTCACCATTCAGGGGGTTCCCAATGGAGTTCGCGACAAGAGTAGCAGTCCATGAGTGCTCTACTGGACAATGGAAACTGCCGAGGACTTTAGCAGGATTATGTAACTTATTAAAGGGGAGGAGGATTGTTGTTTATCTTTCCAGCGTTGAAAGAAGTTACTTAGTTGTATTGAAGTGATAAGGTTGGTAATGAGCAGACTAGTTTGTACCTCAGTGTATGATTGTATGTATAGAGTGCACTATGCTTCTTCTGGCGGCCAGCAAGCAAGGTAGTGTTCGGCATGGGGTGTTAGCTTACGACACATATATATAACGAAATTTTAGCTGTATTTAAAAAATTAAAAGGCATAAATGTACATGGAATAAAATTGAAAAATAAAACTTCAACAAACATAGTTACGAAAATATAACTTCATTACTTGACCTTTATTCACATACTTTCATCGTGTAATTATTCCATAAAGAATTTTGTATGGAAATCATATGACTGGGAATGGTGTTTTGTTTGTAAATTCCGTTTTAAAATGATGTCAACATTACGTTATACTCACCTACATTTTATAGTGAAACAGTGGCAGATTGAAAATGTTCAAAATCGACCTACAATAGCTGTAATTTTAAACTTAGGCATACCTAGGTCTAACGAACATTACACTCAGTATACCATGTCCTAACTGTCTTATTTATGTAAAAGTTTTCTTAAGCTAATATATAAATGAAGAAACCGTGGTTTACATTCTTGAAAAAAGCATGCCCACTATTTCTTTAACAAAACCACCCCACATAACATGCTTCATGCCCATTTGTTATGCACATTTTCAGTAATTACAATAAAAGAGCATTTATTTTATACACAATAACAGACTTACACTACTGTTAGGACCTACTTTTTAAAACAAGAATAATGTTTTTTTTTTTTCATTGAAGTGAACGAACTTTAACATCACCTATAACCTATATAAAATTTCGTCAAGTGGTAGTGTACTGGTCTGAAGCTGACAGAAAGCTATTTGTGTGATCACAATACTACAATTTTAGTACACAATATGATTCACATCATCTCATCACACTCGAAAATCGTAAATTTGCTCAAAGTCAGATTTGTGATAGGTAGTGTTATTAGTCGGTAGGCAAAACACATTTGGCAAAAATTAAAGGAATTTAAAAACTTTTATTTCAAACTTAGCATGAGAAGTGGTCTAGATCATATTCAGGATGTATAATATAAGCGTATCATATTTCAAGACAGTAAAAGTCGAATTGTTATGACCAACTTGTAAAAACCAGCAATATATTATCTTCATTGAAGCAAACGAAAATTTTGAAACCTATAACATAACAATTTTCCACCAAACACAATGTAGTATGCATAGCAATAATTCATTGAAAGCTTGTCAACTTTGAATTCGACAGAAATATAATCATAAGATCACAACATTATAATTTAAGTACACTTCATCACATCATTCCAATAATTACATGTCCTCAAAGACAGGTTTTTGGAATTTGGTTATGATGTAAGTTGGTAAGTAAAGCAAGTTCGGCAATAATTGATGGAATTAATTAACTTTATTTCACAAAAATTTACGTTCTTGCACTGAATATCAACTTAAACTGTATCAAGTAAAATATTGTTTTCAACAAGTATGCGTGTTTTTATGAAAAATTTATTTTTCCGCGAGGCGATCGAGTCATGGGGATGTAATTTTTTATTTCACTGCTAGCAAACTGCACAAATAAAAACAACTGTAAACTCATTAACTAACACGTTTTTGATGTCCTTGTTGTAATGTAATGTTTAACATGTATTAAAAATAAAATTAACTTGTTTAATTCATATTAACAATAACTGTCATTATTGAGTAATTTTAATTTATTAATGATATTTCAGAAAGTTCACTTTCATTTACTTACTTGTTACATTAGTTCGAGCCGAACCTATTCGCGCTACAGCTACAGTTGTTCTGTCGTACCTCGGTCTTCACGCCACGTGCTGCTGCCGTTGCACTGCGTGATTTCAGTGTTTCACTGCGAGATTTGGATGCAGTTTAGCGATTCTGATCACGTGATTGTCGCATGCTACTGTGCTCGATGCGCAATTTGCTGATGTTGGTACTGTTGCTGATCATTTATGATGCTCGTTCGTTCTACGTTTCTGCAGCTTGTTCTGTTGTATTTATTACCACTTTGCTGTCAACCACTGTATCGTCAAGATGAGTACGTTTGGTGTTCCTGCCTTTTTGGCAGATCTTGGACCTTGAGTTGCCATTATTTACTTTTTATTATGTAATGTAGCTAACCAATATTTTGACGTAGTAAAAACTATAGTACTACATTTTTTAAAAAATCTTTATCGTGGTTCTTTCGTCTGTAGTTTCGACAAGTGATTTTCTCTTCACCCTCGTCTGGTGAGTAATTTTCCTGCGAAGGGTTTTATGCTCTATTTTAATTTTATCTTCTTTAATTTTTTGGCAATGTCTGTGTAGAGAGGGTTCATGTCTCAGCATATTCTCGTTCTGGCCTATCCACATATTCCACTTTTCTCGTCACGGCCGATTCGTGTGATGGCCTATTCACGTCTTGGACTATTGACGAGATGACCTGTAGTCTCAACTACAGATGTCCAGTCATACTGGCCTAATTTGGTGCCTTTTCTTCGCATTTTCGTCTTCTTTGTTTCGCTGCTTTAACTGGGAAATATGAAGTCATCCAAGCGTGCTGTACTCTTCTTATGCGGGACTAGCCGTAACTAAGGAAAGTTAGTGAATACACCCCCTGGAGTAGAAATGTATTTTGATGACATAATTTGCAGCGTAAAAGATGAAAAAGAACATTTTGTAACACTTCTGAAGGTGACAGAGAGGACTAGGCAATACAATATCAAGTTCAATAGTTCAAAGTTGCAGTATAAGAAGGAAAAGTACGATGCTAGGGCCAGATATTTTCCAAAGAAGGGATTAAATCAGACAACACATACATTAAACCCATAACAGAATTAGAAAGGCCAGACAAGGCTGCACTCATGACGATATTGGGCCCAGAAAAATTTGTAACTAAATTCATCCCCAATTTCTCTAGCATTACAGCCCCACAGAGGAGTCTAACAAAATGAAATGTAGTATGGAAATGGAACCCAGAACATTAAAATGCACTTCTACTCCTAAAGCAAACTATAACTATTGCATCTGTCTTACCATATTTTGATCACAGCAAAACTGTTGTAATACAGACAGATGCCTCCAGAGATGGTCTTGGAGCATGCTTGCTGCAGAACAATAATCCTGTAGCATTTGTATCTAGGGCTCTCACAGCAACATTACCTAGATATGCTCAGATAGAAAAATAAATGCTAGCAATTGTGTTTACTTGTAGTAAATTTCATCAGATTATATACGACAGGGAAGTCAATGTTAAAACTGACCATAAACCCTTGGAGGTTATAGTTAAGAAATATCTTAACCAAGTGCCTGCACTATTGCAATGCAAGCTGTTGAAATTGCTGACATATGATTTAAAGATATTTTACTTGCCAGGCAAGCAACAGTTTATTGCGGACACACACATATCTACAATGTGTACCAACAAAGGAGGCATCCGTCGATTTTAATGTACATGTGCTGATTAATCACCTACCAATGGCTGAAGCCTGAAAAATGCAGTTTCAACAAGCAACAAAAAAGATGTGACCCTACAAGAGCTCAATCAAATATGTCTGCAAGTTTGGCCAGAACACAGTAGTCAGGTCCCAGAAGTGATCAGAGGGTATTGGAAAAGTAGACATGAAGTAAACATAGCAGAGGGTCTAGTTTTCTTGCATGACAAAATAATTGTTCCAAAAGATTTAAGGTAGGAAACACTGCAGTTTATTATTCATATATTTTTATTTTCAATGCACGAAGGTCTTGTTGGGATTGAAAAATGTCGGGCAAGGACACATCACACCATGTATTGGCCAGGTATTAATCAGGACATTGACCAGGTAGTAAAAAAATGTCAGACATGTGAACGGTTTCAAAATGAGAATGTCAAGGAAAACTCCAGCTGAATGGGGTGCCCCAGAGGTCTTGAGAGAGAGTGGCAGCTGACATATTTCCATTGGGGGCAAGAGTTACTTGGTTTTGTATTAAGCTTACTCCAACTGGCTAGAGCTAGTTCAAGTGGTAGACAAATCAGCAGTGGCAGCAATGTAGAAGCTGAAGACTATATTTTCAAGGTTAGGGGTAGCCGATGTTTTAGTTTGTGACAACATACCCTTCTACAGTTATGAACTCAAATCTTTGCAAAGGAATGGAATTTCAAAAATTGTTGAACGAAGCCCTGAATACACACCAGCCAACGGATTGGCAGAAAAGGTAGTAAGTATCACAAAAAATATGTTGAGAAAACCATGTTTGAGGGCAAAATGTATACTTATCACTGCTAGAATACAGGAATAATCCAGTTAGCCCTGTAGGGCTTTCACCAGCACAGTTGCTCATGTGTAGGGTGCTGAAGAGCCAGCTACCTACAAGCTGAATTGCGTTGCACTATCATCTGACATAGAAGCTAGAGGAAAAACAATATAGGCAAAAATGTTATAATACATTTTTCTTTAAACACCTTCCTTTCACATTTCACAACACACTATGCACTGTACATATACTCAATATGATCTATTACTTTAATTTCATCCCAACTACCATCAAATTTAACATATACCATAAGTTCATCACCAAGATCAATCTTAACTTTCTTCCTACTGAACACAACTGGTGCCTGCACACAATTTATAACAGCAGTCGAAGGAACAACATTACGATTAATTGCAAAGGACTTCCAACATACAATATTATGAGGGTCAAAATCACTTACACAATTTATAATACCAGAACTTGGAAGACCACATTCCTTACACAAACTAACTTGTAACAAACTACTTCCGAATCATGAAAGTATTTCTTTAAATTCATAACTATATAACTAAGGCATCTACACAAAACTATCTTCTGCAGCAACCACTTTAGTGTTTAACTTCGAAGGATCAACTTCACCAGTAATAGAATCCTTTTCCAGTGTTAAGTTAAGTTTAGTTCAGTTTAGTTTAGTGCATCCTTGGATCTTTTTTGTATACAATTTTGCACAAAGATATCGGACAAGTCATATTTAAAATATACAATCAAATGAATAAATGACATAAGTTATGCATTTAAAAATAGACAGTAAAAGAGCGAAATTAAACATTTATTGTCGGTTCGGGCTCGCATGTGGGCTCACGTCAGCATTCTTCATAGGCTTCACATGCAAAAGAAAATGAGGCAAGAGAAGAAACAGATTCTTAACCCAAAATAAATATCTTAAATAAGTATCTACACTGTCACAGATCCACTCAAATACTCATCGTCTGTGTAAAAAGTATTAAGGGTTAAGAAATCTTAAAGATGTTTTTTGAATATTTTTGTGTTAGCTAAACATGCATCTTGCAGGTGCCTGGGGATCATCTTAAACAACTTGCAAGCAGTGTATGAAGGACCTTGTTGCTGTAAGGTCAAGTTGACAAAAGGCATGTGTAAAAGGTTTTTACTTCTAGTGTTATACTGATGACAGTGTTCAATCGTGTGGAACAACTCCTGATTTTTGGAGATAAATGTTTGCAATAAGTAAACATATTCACAGACTAAGGTCATTATTTTGGAAATTTTAAAAAGGGGTCTACAGGATTCCGTCTGTTTTCTCCCATGAATTATTCTTACAGCTCTCTTCTTCATATGGAAAACATTATTTCTGTCAGAGGAGTTACCCCAAAACATGATGCCATAAGTCATAACAGAGTGAAAAAATGCAAAGTATACAGTCAACCCCGAATCTTTGTTTAGTATACCTGCTATGTTACGCAGAGCGAAACATGCAGAGCTTAGTTTTGGAATGATATTGTTGCGTGCCCTGTACCTGGAGGCTGGTGGTCGGCAGCTGTGTTATAACACTTTGTGGACTGGCCCATGATTCAAAAGCCAGGTGGCTATGTGATGGAAGTCACGCTGAAGCTACGTCATAGATACCTGTCACAAATGCACTTTTACCCTGCGAAGCGGCCTACGAGACTCAAATCTCGTCCGAAACATGATGAAATGTCTATTTTCAGACCCCGGTAATGTGGTTATCCCCCGACTGTTTCGACACATTTGGGAGAGTTAGATATTGGTCGTGCTAGAGGAAGGTGCTATGCTTGTAAAGAGAGACTTGTGAAGACATCTTGGTGACATTAGAGTCTACTGGGATGCAGCAGGCGGCTACCTTCGGAGCAGTGTTGGGCGAACCAAGAGGGCTGCTGTGGCGGGCTGCTGACGGGCGAAGAGGAAGTGCGCGACGGGAGTCGAACCGAAGACCTCAAGAGTGAAGACAGCGGTGCAGTCGGGGTGCTGCGCAGCACACGGCGATTCATCACCACTGCGGACTATTAAGGTTGTACGCTGTCCTTTTTGAGAGACTGTTGATTGGATATATGACTGATTTTTATTGTGATCTGGGGGTCTATTCACTAACTTTAAAGGTAAACTTAACTTGAAAATTTCGACCAGTCACCTTAACATTTGACGTAATTTTTCCTGGAGCGATTCAGTAAGTATTTTGCTTAACTTAACTTGAATGTGAGCGACCGTAAATTAACAGGTGGCTCTAGGGGTGGTGTTAACTAACTGGCTTACCGTAACTTGTTTACAAATGTGTAAAAATCATGACGGATTAGTGAGGTTAGAACATTTCATAGTCCGAAACGACGATAGTGAAATTAATTTATGTTGGATTTGAGAAAAATCCACCATAACTTAAATCATTATTACTTTAGATGGAAAAACAATACAACTCTTGTATATATTCTTCTTAATAAAATATTCGTAATTCGTACAGGGAACAGTATCTGCCGAGTGACAAGCCGTATTTTTGACGTAATGATCGGTGTTGCATATTCAAGATGTTAATTAATGACAAAACGCGAGCTGTTTACAATATGTGTCTGTGTTTTAAGCGAAGGGTTGGTTGTTACAATTGTGTGTGGAAACATATTCTGTGTCAGAAAGGCCTGCTTGAATACTCTTGTATGTGTCTTTTCTTTTTTCAAATTGCTGCTGTATAAAATAAATGTGTTTCGTTGAGCTTTTAAGTTACGCGTCCCAAATAAACCATTATAATTAAAATCAGTGCGGTATACGAGCTAGGTTATATTTAGAAAATTGCACATCAGTACAGTAACTTAGGCCTTGTTAGGCCATTGGAGAAAACACCTTGCAGTTGATTTCATATTGCTACAGCTCAACATTTTTTTGTTTGAAGAATTGAATTCATCCTATCCAACTAATTACCCACAGAACTAACTTGAGCCAGCCGTCACATTTCAATATACAGATGTCACAAAGTCACCCCTACTTACAGTAAGTTATATATAAAAGTTCATACCAAATAAAATTTACACCCTTTGTAATACAGCATTATCATGACTGTTTAAACTATTTTTAACAATAATAATAACCTTGCAATAGGGCTGACGCCTGCAGACAACTACTTAACCCCTCAATTGTTTTCCCTCAACAAGTGCTTCGTGAACTTCTGCACATATCTACCTGTCACCAAATCTTCCTGCAACACAATCTACTACCTAACTGTTCTCATTAATACAGACTGCCCTCCCTGCTCTGTCCTTCGCTAACTTCTCTGAATCCAACCACTGTTTTTACTAGCTCTGTACACACCTTTAAATAAATTTGTATTTAGACTAACTCACCCCATCCTCCTCCATTCACCACCCTATACATTCTGACCTGTCTCTCCACCTTTCTTCTTTCCTTTAGGGAATGCCAGCCCATCTCTATTAAAGGCCTGAAGTATCTTTCATCCTATCCATCCTGCCGCACTCTTCTCCGCCTGCCTATCACCCACTGCGCTGCCCACCTCTGCACCCCCTTTCGGCTCCTGTATCTCCTGCTCTACATAGGGGTCCAAGACCGCTGCTGCATATTTTAATACTAGTCTAACCATGGTGATATATGTCTTTTCCATTACTTCAGGGTTAACTTCCGTCAGTACTCTACTCTACCAAACATTGAGCGCATTGAGGGGCATGTGCACATTGCTGCAGTGGAGGTTCAATGCTGCTGGCTGATCAGCAACCACAATGAGCTCCAGTGCACTTTATGAATTAACAATTCATTGACTTTTAAAAATTCAAGTAGGACTAAGCTTGCCGTACACTCATAATCGCAGTGGATCTTGGAACGAAATGTTAAGCTAAGCTGCTGTAATTGATTGTAGTAATGCTTTGCGATATGTAATGGTGAGGGGAGAGGATGCTGTGTGTTCAGTGATCGCAAAAAAAGTGTAAATATGTATCATGTATTAAAAAATATGATTTAAGTAGGCCTATAGTATATGAAAAGTATTTCCCTTACGAGGAAATAAGTAAACATGTTATTTTGAAATGGTATGCAAGCCATAACCTAGGTAGAGTAAAGGAATTGTACTGAAGGAATCAGAGCTAGTTCCATTAGTGTACATATTTTTATCCTATTGTTAGCTGGACTTATTTATGTGTGCCTCCTAACACTTCACATGTGGTTATCACATTTTTCCATCACTGAACCCACTTTAAGTCAGTGGTACA
>PNEQ01097717.1:0-29029 GCA_003012365.1 Medauroidea extradentata
TATTTAGCCATTTTTATCATTAGTTTTCTAATCACTTAGGAATCTGGGAGAGATGCAGACAATTTACAGCCCTGCACGGTGCCTTGAACTCTATTATATATAAAAGTCAGACTCATGCTTTGAATAGTTTCTGTGAAAAAACGATATTGTTGAACTTCTACATCATACTTTTCGCATCTGGCAGGCGGCAGCCTTAAGGGCACAAGGTCAAGGCTATTTATTGACAACACAGCCCGGGTCTTTCCGAATGCGAGGCGAATGTTTTTCCATCGCCACTCCATTTTGCTCTATTTATGTGATTCACCTCGTTAGATTTATTACTACTACTGTATTGTTGATAATATTGCCTCATAAACGGCTAAACTTTACTATGAACAGTTTGTACGGTCGTTGCCCCGTGTCTTTCCTGTTACTGAGTGCGCTAACCAGAAAGCGTATGTGCGGACAACTAAGTTGCGGGAAGTACGGCTGCACTTTTGTAGATGGCAGCACGAATGTCTGTGAACCTATAGTGTAGCTCGACTCTTGGTGCTACCTATCGGTGGAGCGGCTAACGAGAGAAAATTACTTCACTCACATGGCCTTGCGGACTTTGGAGTGGACTCAAGATCAAGTTCCCCAGTATAAGTGTCCTTATCTGTCGTGAATTAGTTTACTGTCTCGTGTACTTACGCAATGTCGCGTTTCATCTTTAAATTATTAGGTAATAGCAAAATGCCTTTATTTGTAAAACACGATTAAAATATCGTTGACGTGATGAATGAAGCTGTTGGGAGTGACACGAGTAAATTTTGAATATTTTGTAAAATTCTGTATAGAAAACAGCAAACATTTTAACATGTAAATAAATGAAAATACTTAATCCGTAACACTTTAATATTTTCAAACTATACATCCTAGGTATTTTCAACAAGTATGCCTTCCCCCCTTCATTGAGACTTCTTGCTTACAAATACAATACAAGATTGTAAAAACCTCCTAGTATCTACCAAATTAATTCATTTAAAGGGTGACCACTCCTATAGTTATGAAGGGTGAACGTTTTTGAAATGCTTTCTTCACAGGTTGGTCTGTTACGCTTAAAATTGTATGCAAGTAATCGCTGTTTATTTAAAAGTCGCTACTGATTTATTGCAAAAGTAACCACCACATTCTTCCAGTGTGAATATCGCTTAAGGGCGCGGTTCTTCTCGGTTTTCAACGTTTTTTTTATTTGCACCAGATATTTTTTCTTATTTTAGACATAAATTTTCCTCTTAGGAAATGGTTGTATCTCTGTGTTTGCGTAATGAGTCGTAAACGTCATAATTTGCACTTTACGGTTTTATGTACGCTAATATAACAGACATACCAAACCGAAAAAATTCAGCGTATAACAACATTGTAGGCTATGATTTGACTATATAAATTAAAAAATATAAGGTTATGTATTTAAAAAAAAATTGACATTTTTATGTTTTCAATTAAAAATTCAGCAAATACAAAATATTTTATTTTTTTATTTTTATTGAGGATAATTCTTAAATAAACAGAGACCTCTTGGGAGTTGATTCCTGACGAAAAAAAATGCAGAAAACATATGTACGACTTATAGTCTAAAGTGGATATTAAGGGCGTCATGTACGCTTAAATTATGAAGTTTAAAAATGTGTTCGCGGACGTAAATGAAGATCAATGCAACATTAACGAACAATTATTTCGAGTAAAGTTTACATGAACGAAGTTGTCAAAAGGGCCCGTGCACATTTTGTAAAATCATGCCCTTGACAGTATTAAATCACTAGCGGAATACAAAAACAATCCATTTATTTTTTGCAAAAAGTGGTAGCGATGCATTTAAATCAAATATTTTGAGCGATTTATAAAGAAAACCACCCAAGGAACAAAAAAGGTTACCTTGGTGTGATACTCTCAGGGCTCTCGTTCTCTGTCAAATTCGTTGTGAAGTATTTCTTAAGTTAATGTGTAACGCCTGGTGCTATGCAACTTGTGTATTGTAAGGAATGCGGGTTGTCTACCACACGGACGCTTAGCTATATACGTATGTTTTGTGGGTATGCAAGCCCTGTATGTAGACTTTTTACATCGATTCACTAAGTTACAAGTGTGAAATAATACGAATATTAACAATGACATATTAACGATACAAATACAAATGTTTAATTAAGAGTCATCCTGTATATGTCAAATCATAGCCTACAACATTGTTATACAGTATGAATTTTTTCGGCTTGATATGTCGGTTGCCGGTTGGTTTTAGTGGCGTACATAAAACCGTAAAGTGCAAATTTTGACGTTTACGACTCATTACGCAAACATTATAAGGGATACACAAATTTCCTAAGAAAAAGATTTAATCACAATTTATGTCTAAAATAAGAAAAAAAAAATATCTGGTAGAAATATAAAAATAAAAAAAAAAGACTTTGAAAACTGAGGTGAACCGCGCCCTTAGGGCGCTGCCTACCCGCGCGTGAGGGGCTCAAAAGCGACGGAGCAGTAAGGTCGACCTTGAAGCGCGCATCAAATGCCACGTCGCCTCAACGAGCCTAGCGCTGAACTATCGTGCAAGCTTCCCGCCGAACGGTTTTTACTATGGGACACTACGCGGTGACCATATAATTTTATTGGTGGAAAGTCTGCAACTAAGTTCAGTGCAGGTGGCAATTTGAGTTTCACATACATCCGGCTAGTACATTTTGAAGTACGCAAGTCAGAAAAGGCCATTTTAGCCATGTTAGAGGGTTTAGAAACAAGTGTTTTTAATAAGCACGGCGTTTTAACAATGAGGTTCCGACCTTGTCTGAAGTTTGTTTTCTTTTCGTATGCTAGGGGGCCGCGGTGGCCAAATGGTCAGACCATTCGCCTCCCACGAAGGCGATCCGGGTTAGAATCCCGGTGGGGTCGTTCCCTGGATTTTCGCATTTGGGAATCGTGCCGGACGATACCGTTGGTCGGCGGGTTTTCTCGGGAATCTCCCGTTCCCCACCCCCTCCATTTTCATTCCGACGTTGCTCCATACATCATGTCGCCCCTCATCAGCGCTAAAGACCTCGATGTTAAGCGCTGACCAAAATATCTCGCTCACTCTTTTTGTGTGTTGGCACAATGAGCACATGTGGAATATTTTCGTAGAAAAAAAATCTGTTTACGAACACACTGCAACGCATTTGAAGCGTGGGTTAGGCGGCCGCCTTAAAAGAGTGTGTGGTAGATATATAAACGCTGAAAACATTAATTGATTCTACGCTTTTTTTCGAAGCCAATATGGATAAAATACTCAATGACAATCCTAAATAACGGTATTTGCTACTTTATTAGTAAATATTTATCCAGAATTACTAATCCGTTACGCGTGATCTTGCGCCGCAGTTAAATGCACGAGGTTCCGGCGTCAGAGATTGTGCCTCAGAAGTTCGTAACTCTGAAAACAACGTTGTTTAAAACGTTGGCTAAAACTATTGTCTAGGATTACTATCGTTTAATTTTCGCAAATTGGCTTAAAAAATAGTACAGTTATAGATTAATGCTTATAGCGTTCAATTATGTACCACGCCCTCTTAAGCAGGAAAAATAGTTATCTGCATAAAGTTACGTGGCCTGACAACAAAATTGGTAGTTGCAACTGAATTTGAGGTGTTTGTGAGAACTTCAAAAATTCACATGCACTTTCAGAACGCCCGTTCGTGAACACGTGTTTCGTGTCGTATAATTATCAATCAGGGAGAGATTGAAAATATATGCTTTACTTAATCACTTGACGTACTTAGGCCTATATTGCTGATTTTGACCAATCAGTATTGTCTAGAGTGAAACTATGTTTTGTAGAAACTTTTTTTAGTTTCATACAGCCAGTAATATAGAAATGCCTACGTTAGCAAACGTATTTTTACCATACCATGCTATCAACTTAATTAGTAGCAGAAACTACTGGAAAAGAAAATGTAATTTTGGCTGCCTAAAGTTTGAGTTTTCCACAGTGGCTGATGAAAAAGCATAGGCCAAATTCATACTTCCATACGCAGTCCAATAAACAAACGCATTATTCACAATGTCGACAATCCAAAGTATGTTCTCTCTTGTAGTGAGAACAGGGCCGTGCCTAGAGGGACAGGTGCGCCCAACTTAAGTAAACCTGAGGAGACAAATTATGTTTCTGTCTCTCGCTCCCTCCTCTTACCCCACATTTTTCTACATTTATGTTTCAAAGTGACCTTGGTTTATTTGTAATGAAATTGTAGATGATCTCGCCCGAAGTGTCAAATCACATTGTATGTTTTTAAATAGTAATTTGTCCTCGTTAATTTATAACGACAGCGTTGTTGTTTTCAGACACTAAATTTTTTAAAATTATTTTTTCAATGCTCTATTCCTGTAGCTGTACATTTGTGGTCGTCGCAGTTCAAGTTAGTCACCATTACTTCTACAAGAAGCTTCATGGCGACCAGACAAAACTGTACTGGCAACAAACATGGTTCACTTGTTTTGTCCTCCTTTTTTCCACATACAAAAATAAGTTGCCATGAGTACAGCTGTACTTGCAGTGAGAATTACGGTCAAATGATCACTACGATATATGTGCCAATTTTTTCTGACTAACTTGTCAGTGGGTCTCATGTTATGAATTTGGTTTGCTACACAAGGAAATAAGTTTCATTTTGATAAACTGCATAATTTTAAGAATTATAATACTGCACAGCTTGAGTCAGCTGTGCTTGGTGTAGTTATTATGCATTTTTTTCCATGAAAACATTCTTTAAAATGATTGTATTCGCACATGTAAAAATGTGATTTTCTTCAAAGAGACTATGTACCGAGATATATTGTAACGATCGTTCAGCGTACTGATTCGTCAAAATTAGTTCTGGTTAAAATTATCAAACAAATTAACATTTCAGTGTCAAGGAATTTCTGTATGGCTTTCTCTTAAACATTATTTCTAAATTTTATCATCATTTCGTTGTGTTAATCCTCCGAACTCTAAACAAACAGCTGTTGACAGCAGCGTACAATTTATAACCTTCGAAATAGCAATTTATGTACGGGACATATATTTTAAAGTAAATATATAAAGAACACCTTTATATTCTAGAGTTCTTTATAACTAGCAACTGACTCGAAAAATGATCCCAAGGAAAAATTTATTCTTAAAAGAATCAGCTGCCTAAATGTGATTTCGATATAGACTTACGGGAAGCAATATATTTTTACTTGGCATATCCAGTTTTGTCTGTTTAGTACATGAATTGCGTTGCAATGGCTTGCTAGTAATCGCATGTTTCTAATTAATTTGTAGGTATTTTGCAGAGACATAATTACGTTATGCTCTTGCATACGGGATAAAAGTTACCGTAACAACTTTAGGGATTTTTTTCGTTAAAGTAGCTGTAGTCCAAAATTTTCTGTACGTAAAATACTGTGTTGTCTCAAGGCAAATGTTAAAAAGTTATGGGTCACCGCTTAGGCACGTTCATTCGTGTTGCTGACGGGAACACTGCACGCCAGTAAAGGGGGCCTGCTTACTAGATAGGCTGCGTTTGTGTCAGTGAGGCAGGAGCGATAAGGCTGCCACTAACAGACGTATGTAATGTATTATCGTCTTTCCGCGCAAGCCGCTCAGCTGGCGTGCTGTGCTTTACTGGTATCTTTTTTCCTAAGAGACTGTAAGGATGTCCACGTTGTAAAAATTCATAATTTTATATTTGCACCGCATAGTGATCGCTTTATAGACGTTACTTGCGACTACATTTGCCACTTGGTAAAATTTTTTTTAACTCGCATGGTTTTCCCATTGTGACGTGACAGTCAAAATTTGCAAGTAACGGGAACATGGTAATAAAAACCAACTGGTTTTCTAGGATGAAATAATTTACACTGAAATGAGATATTATGGGCTATATGCTTAAATATCTAAACACACATAATGAGGTTCCTTTGTACGTTCCAAGTCTAACTAACGCTTGTTTCTATGGTTGTGTTTTTCGAATTCGGTTGTTACTTTTCTATGTACGGCAGTCTGGAAAACCCATTTTTGGACATTTTGAGGGGCCCGAAAATTATGTTTTAAATAGCGACATAGTTTGAAGTGTGTTGTTCTTTTCGTAGATATACACACATATTTTTCGATAAATAGTTTCGTCAAAAATAATAGCTGTAACTCGCTGCGACGCGTTTGAAGCGCCAGTAGGGAGGCCTCTTAAGGCTTGCTGTTTAGTTTTGCAGTGGTTTCGAAAATATTTTTAACGCAAATTAATAGTACATATATCGAAAATTCACTCTGGCAGTTTTAACACGTATATATCATAGTTTGTATCTGAATTTTTCTATTGCAATACACCATATTGATTTTTAGATATTTTCTTCTGAAATAGCACATATTTTGCTGCCAAAATAAGCCAAAATGAAGCAAAATAATTTTTTGCTAGCAAACGGTACATTATTTTAAAAAATCCTGTGGCAAAATTATGTATCGTATGACCGTACAGTCTCAAATTTTTTCAAAGCATTTTGTTAAAAATATTAAGATTTATTTTAAATTGTTTGAAATAAATGACAGATCATGTCCTTAGGGTAGAAGCTACGGGGCATGTGGTGAATGTACTGAAGTCAAACAGTCGCAGACCGGCCACACACTAGACTATCATTACTCATATTATGTCCGAAAGCCTCTTTCTTTGTCCACTACGTACTGGAACAAGATTCGTATGCCGTTGTTTTGAAAATAATTTGCAGCTACGCCTGCGGAGGAACTTTTAAAATTCTGTTAGTAAAATACTTAATCGTGAAACATAGGTAGAATTTGTAATCCTGTACGCGGGGAACGATAAAAATAATCAAGAGACATAGGGCAGTGTGAGGCGAAAAGTATTGCTGAATACGTAAATTAAAATATCCAGGTTTTTGGAAGTCGATACAGAAAAATTTAAACATTACATACATTTCGCCAAAGTAACTAATTTCTATTGGCATAATTTACTGCCCCCACAATCTGTAGTACTACATTACGGACTTACGTCTCTCGGCGAGTAAATATTTACTCGAAAAGTTAACGAAAGCTGTCCTCTAAGGTAGTTGTTTTTTTTTAGATTCTCATATAGACTTCTAGAATATGGTGTTAGCAACGACTTTGGTGTAAATGAAGGGACATACTTCAGATTCGTGTCGTATCCTGAACCATGAAAATTCTAACACACGAAGGTATGTCTTCCCGATGTTCTAGGTCATATTCGTGGTAGCATTGTTTATCTTGTGTTGCAGATTGTTGGATATGTGTGACTATGTGGTCGCTACACGCCTTGGGTTACCACACGTCTGGCAAAAGAATGTCCTTATTGAAGTGTTTTTTCTGCGCCCTGCGAAATTTTTTGTGGCGCTAAAAATGTCCAGCTTTAAACAAAATTTAATTAGTCCTTTTGTGTGTGTTATGTTTTTTGGTAGTACAATACATTTAAGCATTCAAGTTAATCTTACTATAACTTAATTTTCATATTATGTTTAATCTGGTAGTATAAATATTCTGGTGTTCGGTTTATTGAACTTAGTCGATCGCGTGTAATTTTTGCTACGTCATAGTTTTACAATTGTATGACATAGTATTTACTTAGACGTTTTACAATTTTTTTCCCTCTCGTAGTGGCATGTCAGTCAAAATTTGCAAATTGCTTGAACATATACATATCAAACCCAACGTACTTACTCTAATGTGTAAAATTAATTTGCATTTCTTAAATCTGAAAATAATAAAAATTTTCTTAATGGCGAATTAAAAAAAAGCCTTTGTTGTGTGTTTTTAAATCTTTTAGCATATGGCTCGTAATAATTATTTCTGTGTAAATAATTTTTTTCGGGTATGTCAGTTGGTTTTTGTAATTTGTATGTTCCAGTAAGTTGCAAATTTTGACTTTGGCAGGTCTTTGTGGGAAGAGAGCTTAAAACTGTTCATAAGTGGAAAATGTAGTCACAAGTAAAGTCAATCCAACTAACACTGTCGTAAAAATGCAAAAATATAAATTTTTGCCACATGAACAGCCGTAACACACACAATGCAGCGACCGAAACCACATATTTCCACTGGTAATAAATTTGTGGACCGAGACGTGGTGATTATAGGCAGCCATTCATTATGCTCAAGGCGATAGATAGTGGGTCTGGTTGTGTGTTATCAAAGAGTTTATTTGCCTATAGCCCGAGATAAGGTAACATTATCTTGTTTGAAGATGCCCCGATGTGTTGTATTTGAAGGAAAAAGTCGAGTTCTTATCAATTTGATCGTCCTGATTGATACTGTCATTTAAATAGTGGTCGCAGATGACTTGCCCTGGTGCGGAGTTTAGTTTTTCAGTTCTAAGAAATATGTTTGACTAAGTCAGTTTTGTTTATACATGTATGTATATATACAGGATGGATTGTAAATCGCGGAAAAAATCGCGGGTACAGGTAGCCGAACCTAAATTAAGAAAAATGTCTCTTGGTAACCACGCCTCTATTGTCAATAGTATGGGCGTAATACCACAGTGAAAGTTGTTGATGAACGTGTTCAGTGACGATAATTCAACAACCACTACAAATGGATCGTTGACCTTCCGGATTGAATTCATATGCATGAAGACACGTATGTAAGGAATACCATCCCATCCCATTCGTTGGAAACATATGGTCGCCTCTGTTATTATGCATGTATTTCTGTACATGTACGCCTGTAGCAACGCATCGTTGCGATTAAGGAATACAAAAGGTGCACTTGTCCAAACACGCTCATACAGACCGTTTCTGATATACGTGCACTCTAAAGTCGGAGCATTATGGCAATGCCGACAAGAAAGCTACCAGTGTAGCACGTACGTGAAGACATGCTTCTGAGGAACACTAGCGATGTACAGTTTTATTACCGAGAGGTATGGAACACGCATGGTAGGAGGTAGGAGGGAGGGGATACGTGTGTGCAGGGTCACAGGCAGGACGTTTTTAGTGATACGTGTGATGCAGTAAAACAAAAAAAAAAAGTTTTTAAGTTTGTTGGTAACGCAGGAGCTACAATGTTTACGTACCAGCACATAACACGACATAGTGATTACATCCTTGTATTACCTTATACGAAACAGTCTTAGTTTACACCTTGTAAGATTCTAAGCAACATATGTTCAAACTGTCATCTATCCCAACACAGGCACGCACATGACGCACAACCGCGGCCTGCACCGCATGCAAGTGATCGTTGGTTACAAGCATTACAGCAGCATGCAGTCTTTTCATAGTTTCATGGTGCAATAGTTGCCCCACAAGTAGTAGTCTAAGGTATAGAGATCCGGTGATCTTGGTGGCCAGTGTAAAAGTCCATCCTTTCTTATCTACTGCCATGGACAGATGCGATATATGTAATTCCTGGCGAGCTACTGCGCTGTAATGCGCCGGTGTACAATTATGTTACTATATAACGCGTCGCAGCGCTAGTGGAAGATCCTCTAAGAGCTCCCGCGGTACCCTGCGGAGACGTACACTGCTTACCCACCTCCTGTTAGTATATCGGGGAAGAGATACGGTCCTATCAACTGGCTTCCAAGGATAACGCGCCAGATGCTTGTCCCCTCGGACCTGACAGCCCCTGGCACGAATGACATGCTACGGTCGTGATGTCAGTGGTGGTGGTGGTTGTGGTGCCAATTTGGGTAAAATCAGCTTCATCTGTCCTCGGAATGTGACCCACAATGTCCGGGTCTTGCTGCAGTGCCGTCGGCATCCAGTGACAGTACTGTAGACTGTGAAGTCGATCCCCTTCAATACGTGTTGTACGGGACTGTACTGATATTTATTACAGCACATCGCCATGCAAGATGGTCTGGAAAAACTAATGACGCACACCGACGCGGTGGGATTCATATTCTTTGCAAACATCTGCAGTAGCGTCTTGGCAGCGTGTCACCATGTATGGGCTACACGGGTTGCCTACCTGTCAGCATTGCCATAACGCTCAGACTTTTGAGTGCCTGTATCTCAGAAACGGTTTGTCTGAGTGTGCTCGGACAAGTGCACTGTTTTTTATCATTGCGTCATTCCGATTCTTTTAAAAATAGAATCGGCTGCTACATGCGTACATGTACAGAAATACATGCATAACAACATATGCGACCCCTTGTTACCATTGCAAGGGATGAAGTGGTGTTCACACTTTATTTCCTGCATACGTGTCGTCATGCATCTGAATTGAACCCAGAAGGTCAGCGTTCCGTTTGTAGTGGTGGTTGAATTATCGCCACTTAACATAATCGGCACAACTTTAACGTTGGTATTACGCCCATACTATTGACAATAGAGGCGTGGTTCCTGTACTCATTCTTGATTTAGGTCTGGCTACATGTACCCCGTGAGCTTTTCAGCGCTTTATATTCCACCCCCTGTACGCACATGCAATTATATGTGTGTTATACACATACACTAGCTGCCTGGCTGCACCTTTGCCCGCGTGGAATAATTTATAAACACCAACTCTGTTTAAAATATTGGTTTGTGGTTGTACTATCTTTTAATGTTCTTATTGCCTTAATCTGTTTCAAATAAATATTTTTACACAGATATTTGTCTCTTCAAATCCACCGAGGCAGATTTAAGTAGTGTTGTGTACCTATATTAAGAGACAACATACGTCATATCTGGCAGCTGTCTTTAATATGTGCATATTACTGTCCTTCACCACACCTTTTTTCGCGGCAAAGCTTTGGGAGGTATTCTTTTGATATTTAACATTATTATTGTAATCCAGGTTAGATTCTCGGCTGGTTCAACAGGTTTTTTCCTAGTGGGAACTGTGCCTGAATGACGACACTATGATCTTAGGTTTCCCCCGACCCTCACTCCAGGCACTGGTTCATATCCAACCCATGTCGCTCCTTACCAGCTCTCAAGACCTTAGTTGTTCAGAGCAGTTAAATAACTTCTGTCCCGTCGCAGTCTTACAGCTACCAATAATATGTGCGTATATACTAGTACAATAATCCCCGTCGCTTAGTTAACCCCGAAACCTCTCACACCGCAGACTTAAAATAATTCCAAACTAACCGTGAGAATTCTTGTGTTTACAGGCTCAAGACCAAAGAGGTTTATTTGTGAATAGGATGGCAAAAAGTAACAACTTTTTTTTAATTGTTTCTCCATGGTCGTGCTAATTTTTCAGGAGTTCTGTAACAATTTATAGCTTTTCACAACATTAATCTAATTCCATAAAAATCCTGAATTTAATTTGTAGTAGATATTTTCATAAGCTTCATTCTTATCAAAAAATCATCTCGATATCTCAACTGGTTCAAAAGATACAGATGATTAATTGAAAACACGTTTTATTTTGTAACGGCTTGCAAATTTTTTCGAAATTTGACCTTGCAATGTTTTTTTTATATATATAGATATTTACGTAGACGTTCTGGTAAAACAAAAATTATCTCGATATTTTCAACTGGTTTAGGAGATATGGATAATTAATTGGAAAGAGAGTTTATTTTTTTAACGGCTTATGAGTTGGAATTTAATAATCCTGATAATCCTTTGTATATATTTACGTAAGCATCATTCTGAAAAAAAAAATCACCTCGATATCTTAACTGGTTTAGGAGGAATTAAGGGATTGATGAAAATTACATTTTACGGCCTTTCACCTCGTTAATTTTCGAATTTCGCAAAATAGAAAGATTTTCTACTTTTACGCATTTGGTTAGGAAATATTTTAAAGTAAAGGGCGCAGTCTACCGCATTTTTCATCACCATTTTTTTTTTTTATTTTTTATTGGTACCAGATATTTGTTTCTTATTTTAGGCACAAAATGTGACTAAATTTGGCTCTTATGAAATTTTTTTATCTCTCATAGTTTTCGCGTAATGGCTTGTTAGTCATATTTTGCATGTTTCCGTTTTAAGGACTACACTAAAACCAACTGATATACCAAACTCAAATCACAGTGGATAAAAACATTGCAGGCTATAATGTCATGCTCATAAAAGTAAAGAATAAAAATTATTTGAATTAAAAAAATGCTGAAACTGAAAATAAAATTTTTAAAAATACTTAATGGGAAGAGATTCTTTGAAAACACATTTTATCACTTCACCTCCTTAATTTTAGAATTTCGAAAAATCCCTTCCGAGTAGATGTCTACGGATTAAAGGAAACTACCCTCAAAATTTCTAGGTCCAACAGTTTGGGCTGTGCGTTGATGAGTAAGTGAGGAGACACACACACCACATGATGTGGTTTCGGTTTCCATTCATTTTCAGTTAAATCTCTATACATACAATGAAGTGCCCAACTCATTCATTCACTTATCAACGCACAGACCAAATCGCTGGATCTAGAAACGTGAAATTTTCAGTGTATCTTCCCCTCGTGGCGCAGGCACCCACTAAGGAAGGCTTTTTAAAAAGTCGAAAATTAAATGGTTTAAAAGGGACAAAACGTGTTTTCGCGAAATTCCCGATAACTTTCTAACGTGATATATTGTTAATATTTTTACTTCAAAACATTGCAGAAACTAATGCACATTTCATAATTCTTGTTTTTTTTTTTTTTTTTTGAAATTCGGAAATTAAGGGGGTAAAAAACCGTTAAATGTGTTTTCAATAAATTGTATATTTCCCTTAAATCACTTAAGATATCGAAGTGATCTTTGCATCAGAATTGTGCCCGTGTAAATGTCTAAAAAGTAGTTTTAGGGTTTTTTTCAAAATTCGTCCTTCAAAGTCGGTAAAAAAATGAAACGTGTTTTCAATTAATCATCCGCATCTCCTGAACCATTTGAGATATCTAGGTGATTTTTGCTTTAAAATGAAGCTTAACTAAATATCGAAAAGCAGAACCATAACTCAAAATTTAAGATGTGAAAAGCTGGAAAATATTTTTTTTTTGAGATTATGAAACTAACCCGACGAGATATCGACATGCTCTTTTCTTTAAAATTTGCGTACGTAAATAATACAAACCGATTTAAGGTAATTCGCAAATTAAAGATATACAGAGAATATAGCAACACTATCAATTAATGCGTAATTAAAAGTTGGTTACGCTTTTCTATAGTACACTCGACAAAGCCGCAACGGGACAGCTAGTATATACTAAAACGCAGCCTTTCACGTCGTTGTTTGAGCGTACTACACTCGCTAATACTTGCATTCACTTTCACGACTTTTGTTATATCATATTGCATAACAAGAACTAGAGAGCGGGAGTGCAAGTTACTTGTCGTTTCACTACTGTGTTTTTGTTTTGATTTTGACCATCTTGGAAAGTATTGTTTCAGTTAGTGTAGTGTAATGCTTGCTTGGTACATGTAAACTCTAGTACATGTTAAATAGTTGATTCGACCATCCTTATTTTAATATTTATAATTCTAACCATAGTTGACATTATAGAGGGTTGTCAGGCGTCTCGAAAGTGCTGATCTGTAAGGAATGGTCTTAATTGGTTACCTTAAGGTCGCCACCTTGAAAGGTTTTGCGTGTTAGGGGCTCGGAAGTAACGGAACTATAAGGGCGACCTTGAATCGCGCATCAAATGCTGCATCACCACGAGCCAAGTGCTGAACTAGCGTGCAAGATTCCCGCCGATCCATTTTTACTATGCGACTTAAAGCAGCGACCATATAATTTTATTTGTGGAAAGTCTATAGTGAATTTCAGTGGACTTTTATCTGTGTGTGTTCGTGTATGTGTCCCTAAAAACTTTTGAACCAATTGACCAAATTGTGTTTTTAATGAGCTTTGTGTCTTAACAATGGCATTCCATGCTTGTTCGTTGTGGGTTTTATTTTTATTCATTGGTACAGTGGCCACATGTGGCATAATTTCGTAAAAAATTTATTTCCCCTCTCATTACAACTCATTTGAAGAGCTTGGTAGGCGGCGCCCTTAATACCATTCGCGAGAAGGTGCGGAAAAATATGTAGTTGTTTGTTGGTGCAATTTAAGTGTGTGTGTGTGTGTGTGTGTGTGTGTGTGTGTGTGTGTGTGTGTGTGTAATACACTAAATATATGGCCGTTTCGTTGTGGGTGTTACACTATTTTAGAGAGTCCTCGGTTTTACGCGAATAATTTTTAATTAAACAAGTAATCAAAAGGAGCTCCAATTGAAATACATTTATTATTCAAGTAATGTTTGGTTACTCCGATAGCATTCACAATGTAATCGAAGACCGAATCCTAATTTTTGTGTCAGGGGAACTGAATAAGTTTCTGTAATTAAAAACATAAGCTGAATATTTTGTTAATATTTCAACTTTGCATATTTTTTGCAAACTTTACCTGATGTCTTCTAGGATGAAGTGTTGCAAACTTTATAATAATAGCTCAAGGATGTTTCAAACCTTTAATTACACAATTAGAGCGGATAATAGTGAGGGATAGTCCAAGGCATAGAAGAATAGTTACGCCAATAATGAACAAACCCCTTTTTATTAATTTAAACTACACCTTTGTATCTGTGTAGCCTGTATCGGCACAATCCAATGTACGAACCCAAAGCCAACACAACTGGGAACTCACGTCTCTCGCGGATGGTTCGCGCTTCGACTCCGGGAGGACGGATCGCTGCCCTGGCCGTGCCCTCTTGGACACCGGAGCTGGCTGTCCCTCGACGTGTTTGACGACCCTCTGGCTCGATGTCGCCCATCACCTCGTGTCTCCTTGCGGCGGCTCTGCCTCGCGCAGCCTTTTCGCAAGCCTTTATAGTCGGGGCCCGAGATGTTATTAAAACAACCTCACTCAGCTTGCCCTGCCCTCGGCTGCGTTCATGGCTATGTTACTCTCGTAACAATATATGTGTATTAACTTTTTTTGGGTTTGCTGTTCTATGTTAAAAGTCTATTTTTAAAAGGCTGATTGAAGAAATATGTCGATAAATTGTATTCTGGATTATTTATGTAAAGTCCTTTGAAATATAAGGTCAGTTTGGTAATTGTGAACGTTCTCCATTTCGATATAATTTGTAACCAAATATTAAACTTTGACTTATAGGTTACAGTGCATTATTTGGTTCTGTATGTCAGCCTTAGGATGTATAGTATTAAAAATGGAGCGTGTTCACATCTACTCAAACTGACATTTAAGTAGTTTATATACGTTAAGGCGGCCGCCTACCTCCCGCTTCAAATTCGTTGCAGCGTGTTCGTAAACAGGTTTTTTTTCTACGAAAATATTCCACGTGTGCCCATTGTGCCAACGTACGAAAAGAAAACCAACTTCAGACAAGATCGGAACCTCATTGTTAATACGCCACGCTAATTAAAAACACAGTTTCTAAGCCTTCCAACATACCTGAAAACGGCCTTTTCAGACTGCCGTACTTCAAAATGTACTAACCGGATGTATGTGAAGCTCAGGTTGCGACCTGCACTGATCTTAGTTGCAGACTTTCCACCAATAAAGTTATATGCTCACCGCTTGATGTACCATAGTAAAAACCGTTCGGCGGGAACCTTGCACACTAGTTCAGCGCTTGGCTCGTTGAGATGACGTGGCATTAGATGTGCACTTCAAGGTCGACCTTACTGCTCCGTCGCTTTTGAACCTCTCACGCGCGGGTAGGCGGCGCCCTTAACTGTAGAGTTTTGTAAAATGTGTAAATTTTAAGGCAACTTTTACAGCTTGTGTAACCTTCACAATTTTATGAAATGTTCAGAAACGCTTGGTCGTGTTGTAGTTGGTATTGTGGACAAAGTTTCCCTTTAAAATTTATGGTTTTAGCAGGAATATAAAATTGTGGTAAAGTGGTTTATTGCCAGAATGTCTGTAGTACCAAATTTCAGCGCATTTGTTAAAAAATAATTTGTAATTCGCCATATTGTACACAAAAATAAAATGCATTATTATGCTGGTGATGCCTTACTGCACATTACAGTTAAAGAAGTTTTTTTTTTTTTTCGAATATATAATATTAAGTTAATTTTCTTCTTCGGGGAGATTGTTCGTTGGCAGGTTGGCATGAGGAATTCACTGGGTTTCACAGATTCCGGATTGAGCAGGTTAAATTTATTGAATAAATGAAAGTCTGAGAAATTAGGGAATGTTTACCGATTCACTTTTGGAATGTTGACACTATAAATCGAAATTAGTGAATATTCACTGATTTGCTAGTGGTTCAATTATTGTAACCTGAATCTGAAAACAACTGGAATATCAGCACGTAGGCTATTCCCCATTTTCTATTTAGGGCCTAACCGTTTATTAAATGTGAAACTAGCAGTCCATTCTATTTCAATTCACAGGTTATAATTTATTAAATTTTTTTAAAGGCTTCTTTAGAATCTAATAGATTTCTAAACTATGTGGTCATTTATAACTCGTACATCTGAGAGTGAAGTTAATATGAAAAGAGGAAATATGCAAACAACGTATTTATCTGGTGTTGTATTTGTTTTCGGCAAATTTAGCTGCCGATTGTGTGAAGCAAGATTTTTGAATACAGTTAAAACCGTTTATATGCCTACATTTTGATTTTAACGTTATGGCTGGTAATTTTAAAATTATTTCGATAATATAAATTTTCTAAAATATGATGCCGATATCGAAGAATAGATGCATTGTTTTGACACTAATACATACAAATTTACAACCTATAATATTTGGTAGCAATAAACTCAGCGGCTTTTTCTTAGATTTTTGCATCTAAAGTATCACAAATTTTGTTAAGCCAAAATCAGAATGTATATTTTTTCCTGTGAACTGAATTATTTTGCAAATTCCTATGTATTTGTTCCTGCATTACATGGTTGCACACAACCTGCCTCGAATTTTTTCAAGACGTATTAAAAATAATCACTTCTTTTAGGGTGCCACAAAAATAGAAAATCTGGAATTGTCAGATAGTTACCAGGAAAATAGGAAATTCAAGGGAATTTTCCCGCATAGCTCATTTTTAATGTCCATGAAAGTCTCGTATGGAAATTATAGTTGTTTATTTTAGTGTTCAAAAACCATCCTCGTGTGGTTGTGATTACACATTATCAGGTTCAGTGATATTTCCGCAGAATTTTTGTTCAGTTCTGGTTGAACAACACAGCAATGTTAATACAGGATTGGAAATCTTTCAGTTGCATTGGAAAATACCTTGTATAACTTCCCATAAAGTTGTTTTCATACATTGTGAAAAATCGGGGAAAATTTTATTTTCCGTCAGGGAAATCTGGGAATAATCAGTCGTTGCACCTATGTGAAAAAGTACGGAGTATGGTCTGAAACTGATCTTGTATAAAAGTTGCCTAAGAATATAAAATACTACAGTTACTAGTTTACTGGACGTTAACGCCGACTTGTTTGTTTAGGATGATGTCAGAGACGTTCTACCCGATGAACCACGTGTCGTGGGTGAATGAGGCCACCCCTGGGACGCCAGTCTCGTACATCGACAAGGAGACGCAGTTCTACAGAATGTTCGAGGACAGGAGCACGTCCGTCAGCGACCTGCACACGACCCTCAGCGCCAACCCGTCTGCGGACTCTGGCTACGGCGAGCACGCCCCCCTGCCCTCGACGTCGTCGTGCGTGACGGAGGACGCCTCGCAGGAGCCGAGCAAGCAGGCGTCGACGTCGGACGGCGGCGGCCTGTACAGCGAGCTGGGCTCGACGTCGACCCCGGACCGCGACAAGTACAACTTGGAGGACGAGATCGTGCACCTGTCAGAGGAGCCGCTGACGTCGGGGGAAGACGAATGCGGCGGCGTCATCACCAGCCAGGACGGCGTACCGCGTATCGACGCCTTCGACGGCGTCGCGACGTCCATGTCGCAGGCTCCAGAGGACAGCTGCGGCGTCGACTGCTTGTACTACACGCTGAGGTGCTGCGACTGCAGGATCATCTGAAGAAAGGTGTGCTTGGGGCTGTGATGTGCTCTTAGGACGTTGTGTGGTCCTGTCATACACTGCTTCCTGTGTATATTTGTAGTGTTAATTTGTTTATTTACACTGTAACGTACAGCTGGACAGACAACAATAGGGTTCTTAACATCGATGGTTCCCTGAGAGCCCAAAATTGCGCTACACTAAAATGGTCTTTTTAAATTTTTAATACATTTAAACTCTTTAAACTTACTAAAGTTACACAAATAACAAACTGTAACCAAATTATTTCTATAGCAGTGCCCCTTTGACACTGATATATATTTTTGCAGTCGTTTATCGTAGCCAGGATCTCATGGTTACAGGTGCTTTGAAGTTGCTGAAGATTGAAGCCGCAGCGAAGGTGTCAACGGAGGTGGCAGTTGTGATGGCAATCTTTATCACGAGTGCTAACAGACTGATAGAGGAACCCTTTTTAAAAATGAATTTAAAAAGTGTGTTCTGTATATTTTTGTAATTATTTTCTTCTACCAAGCAAAGCTTACCTGCTGGGATAATTGTATGTAACGCGTTTGCCGTTATAACACTTTGCTAAAGAAGTTTGGTAATGATTATAGTGTAATTACTTAATAAACATTTATAATATGTTATAAAATTAGTTATAAGCGCCATGCTTGACTTTGTAGAGCAGTCAGAAGGTAAATGACAACTTGAGAAGAAAATCTCAAAAGATAAATAAGTTTCGAGAGGAAATTTTGTACAGGTGCTGGCAGCACCAAATGGATATATTTCGCGGATGTAAACTGATCTCATGCCTGCCAAAAAATTTTTTTTAGTGTAAACATGCAGGAAAATCACACTGCAGTGGTTTATATATTTGTGTAGTCAAACATTTTCGTAACTTCATGGCAGTTTTCAAGGAATCTCCATTTCAATAAAGTATTATATACTAAGTCGTTTTTATATTAAGTTAGTGTTTTCATGCCTGGATTTTATTTCAAAGTATTTTAATTCATTTGGCTATAAAATTAAAAATGCAAATTTTTATAACACAGTAGTTAATGTTGTGAATTTGCATGTTCATCGTGAAACTATGTAGTTTTACTCATTTAAATATTTATTTTCTTTACAGTCAATTATTGAGTTATTGACATTAGAGGCAATATTTTTAGGTAGCAATTTCTGCAAGATATACCCTAAGAAAACATATGTATATAATTAATATACATAAAATGTTTGTGCATTCCTATGAACATTCCGTAATCAAAGGGTTAGCCTTGTATATTTAGAGAATCCTAAGTTCGAAGAAATGCCTTATTTGTGTACAATAAAATAAACGTTAATGTCAATTTCAATAGGATTATTTGTCATATGTGCTTTGACATTTGTGGTCTTACCCTGCAGAGAATCATGTATAGATAGAACATTTTCTGTATTAAATGAAATTTAAGATTTGTAATTTGAAGTGGCTCTTTCACTGTTAAAACGATAAATGGTTCGGTTTTTTTTTTTAATCAGCTTCACTTTTTAGGCTACCTCTAGAAAATTTGGTCTGTAATAACTTGACTTATTGTGAAGTTCAAGTTACTGTCGTAACACGGGAAATTGTAGTCTTCGTTTAGGAGAAATTATTGCGTAATCTATTTATTACAGTGATGTTTTCATGTGCATGGTTATAGCTAAATGTGCTAGGTAGTGTTGTCAGTTGGAGACTACATTGTCTGTAAGGATTCTTGTTAAATTGTAAATTATATACTTACGTATTTTGAGACATTGTATCTGTATATATAAATAAATTACTTTTTTAATTGTTTTTGTAATTTTTGCATTGTGGGTTCACGGGAAGAAAATTACGGGATTAGCCAGCCTATTTTTAGTGAGAGGGTTGCTTCTAAGGGATGACTTAATCATGTTTTTGGTCATAAATAAAATGAGTTTTGTCAGGTTGTCTAGTTTGTGCAAAAATTTAAAACATATATTTTAACAATGAAATAAAAACGCAGCCTTCAAATAACAGCTGAAGAACACATTGGGTATGAAACTTAAAAAATAAGCAGTAGTGTAGAAAACTTTTCATCGTGTAGGCACACATTGCTAAATCGTAGGAATTAAAAAAAAAATTCTCTTTACATCCGCGACTAATGCTGACATCAATACCCAAACACATCAGGTGTCCAGGTTTGATTGCACTATTTTGTTACATGTAAAATGTTAATGCTCGAAAATTTTATGTAATAGCAAACACCCTCAATTTTCGACACGGCTTGTTTTCACAGTAAAATTTAAAAATGCTGAAAAATAGTTACTGATGGTCGTGTCAAAAAATATTTGCACTGACAAGGTACCAACAAATCAATTTAGTACTGTACGTTTAAATGTAGACGGAAAAATTAAGTTTCTCAAACCTCGTATTTGCCGTGCCTTTACTCCATTTGACCGTAAAAAAATGTATTATGGACACTACGTGAGAAATATTTTTAGGACAACCTGCAAGTCTAATAAGTCTGGGGAAAACTGTTTCCAATACGCTTGCAGTATTTTTGTTCAGATTTGTTTTGTCCCATACACCATTTATTTCATTTCAGCGCTTAATTAGCTGTTGCCTAACATCTATTTAGGGTTTAAGTCCTAAAATCCTATGATTACCGTCGCTCCTAGCCCTTGATGGGATTGTGACTTTCGGTTGGTAATAGCGTAAAAAATGTAATGTAAGTCAGGTTGAATAATTTCGGGAACAAACGAGAAGATGGGATTTATGTCTTCAGTTTGGTAGCATTGTCTAAAGTGAAGGTCATGATGTTTACGCATGTATAGCGAGCGAGTGTGTGAGAGACTTGTCTTAGAACAAAGGTAGGTTTTTTCTCTTAACACATTCATTTCTGTGGCAATACTATTGTGTGACAATGAGTTCACAGAATGACTTTTGTACTGCTGGAGCACGGCATGAGTTTTAATTTTAAACAGAACGCGGTGTGGTGCAAAATGGTTTTTGAGGTTATGAGCAGTTGGCAGTCTTGCTTTAACAGGTTAGCCAACACGAGCAAACGACATGGCCTAGATATGCATAGAGCAAGGTGGTACAATGTAGTTATTTTTAAATAGGACAAAAGTTCGTATGCTGAGTTGTGTTATATTTTTGTACAGAGTGAGTAGCAAAAACATTTTTGTCGCAACTGGTTTCTTTCTGACAGTTTTGTAGAGAAAAATTGAATTTTCAAGGGCGTTTACAATAAAACCGTTTACGACTACACGAAATGTTGATTACGTCTGTCTTTTCGTTGAGAAATCCGCAATAGTGCGTTTCCACGTACCTTTCAAATCGATTTTTAACATTCCTTACGAAAATAATAATGGTCATGTGACACAAAAACCTTCTGAAAATAGTGACATCTAAATACAAATCTTACAAAATTAAATTCGAAATAAACGCAAGCACAAATTTTGAACTACACGTTCATTTACATTTTTGTTTTTGTGACAAAATTACGAATTTTGAGAAATACACGTTGCAAGTATGACATTCGTTTAAAAAAGAATGTTTACTAATATAGTAAAATGTAAAGTCAGTATTAAATTACAGCCTAAGTATTAAACTCTGAAAATGTGCGAATTTTTTTAATAATTACTTTTTCTGCAAGGTAATAAATATTACAGTTTTACTTACACTAGTTTCGCTAATTCATTAACTTTAGCTGGGAGGATCCATGGGGTCCACACTTTTTTTTTTTTTTTTTTTTTTTTTTTTTTTTTTTTTTTTTTTTTTTTTTTTTTTTTCACAAAATGTGTTCGATATCTTGACCTACGAAAAGAAAACGTGTAAATCTACGCTCGTCAATTTTTATTTTCTAAGTATAATGTTTAGAAACATGGTATCCCTGCATCTCAAAATGGCTAAAAACGTCTTTTTCAGGCTGCTGTCACGTTGAAAATACCAACCGGAATCTTAAAACAAAAATCAAGGAGCACGCACCGGACGTTTAATACGCACTTTTTGTAAATAAGACAGTGGGTGTCAAAGCTCAGTCACATAAGAAGAAGCCAACGGTTGAAACACTGAACGCAGTTTGTGCGCCCCGCAGATAAAGGCGATACCATTGTAGACGCACGAGCTATTCTAGCCCTTATCGCTTGCCTGTTTCCGTGCTCCAAACGCGGCATCTAGCGCTTGATGTTTAAGATTCATATCATTCCCAGGTTCACCACCCCCACCCCTAAAGACGATTCTGTCTAATGTCCCTCGAACAAAAATCTTGGGTGTGCTCCTGGACTAGTCGAACAAACCTTGATTCAAGTTACCTGCTGCACAGCTGACGAAACTGTAAACACTATACGTCGTCAAGTTAATTCAAAATGAAAAGCATGTACATATGAACGATTGAAGGAATGCTTGATATTATTCTTTAGTCTTTGGCATCCACTTCGGTGATGTTGGATTTGAATGTACGGAAGAAAGTTTTATACTATCACTATCCTAAATAAAAATACAAATTTTAGTGATTTATTTGGTCTTTATTCAAAAGTATCTTAATTCATAAAAAAATCATTGCGTTCACAAGCAGATTCCGTACAAAAATTTAACAAAATGTCTTTAAAAATGTGAATATTTAGCGTTCTACATAGTTTATTGGAAATACTTTAATTTTGATTATTAACTGGTCAGAAATAGTTTCAAACAATGTAATGGCAACGCTCTCAAATGCAAATTTTCTTGTGACTGTCACTTACATGCAACCCATCCAATGGCCAATAAAATGCTGTGTGTTACGAATAGTTTTAAATTACAACATTTAAGTCTGCTACACAATTTAAAGTGGCACTTGTTTACCATGTTCACGGACTGATAAAAATGTTCCACCTACACAGAGCGCGTTAACTATCACGAAGCTCTGTAATACACTTAGAGTGGAAGGTCCACAGTGTGAATACGAAGGTCATGTCGTAACCGCAGCATAGACTGTTGCACAGACTCGCTATCTCAATATTAAACCAGAGGCCATCACTAGTTGTGTCCTCAGTCGTTGCCAGCTGTAGCGAACAACAACAATGGCTGATCGCAGGCAAGTTGAACATGTGCTTACTACTATTGTGTACAGTAGGCTACATTTTTAATGTACTCGCTGAACTGTTTTTAGTTCGAAACGTGCTGTGAAGGAATTATGGGTGAAGATCTATACAGGTTTGCTACAGTTTTGGAAGAGTCAAGTAATTTGAAAGTGATACGGTAAAATCAAGGAAATATATTTTAGCGCCCAGAGATTCAAATGTATAATACAAACTCTAGGCCTAGCGATATGACATTTCTATAATGTCCTGGACTCTCTCCTCCCACCAAGGCGATCCGGGTTAGATTCCCGGCTGGATCGGTCCCCGGATTGTCACATGTGGCAATCGTGCTGGACGATGCTGCTAGTCGGCGGGTTTTCTCGTGGATCTCCCGTTTCTCCCGCCCATTGATTCCAGCGCTGCTCCATATTCCCATCACTTCTTACCAGCGCTAAAGACCTCGAGGTTAAGTGCTGACCAAAATCTCTTCTCTACTCACTATGATGTCCTGGATTTGCAATAATTTTGTGAATTGAGAAGAAAATCCTTCACATTTTTCAATATGGAAATAAAACCTATAGTTATTTTCGTTTAACTTTTAAAAATGTAACCCAGAGTACACCTGTTTTGTTACTGATAGACTACACTATGAATTTACAGTAAATGTAAATATACCTACTTGTTATGTATGGAGTACGGGGATACTATAAGTGGTGTTGATTAAAAACAACTTCTGATCACTTGCTTTAACTGTATACTCGGTTGAGCAGTGTTTGGGTAGGTTTTAACATTTGGAAAAACATAAAATTCCGATTTACTTAAACTTAACAGCTGTTCTCCGAGCTATGGGAGCTAAATGTGGAAAACTGTTCACAATGCACTTGCAAGTAGCAGTGCAACCAGAAAGTTTTCAGAATTGATGTAAAACAGTCCTCAGATTTTGTAGGTTCTGCTTATATTTTTCAAAATGATGATCGTAGATTACGTAAAAATTGTTTTCCAGTTAATGTTTCACACCTGAATAGTAATTATGTACCAGTCCGAAGTTTCTGGGAAAATCAGTAGGTGCACTGAAGTGGGTTTTTATTCTTGGGTAATGTATAAATGGTAGTTTAGTTACTTTCCTGTCAAGTTTGTCGTGGCAGTTAGATAAACGGGCTTTAAATCTCGTCGACAGCGAGGTATTTGGAGACGTAAATAGTGATCAAGGATTTATGAACAAGAAGGGGAGCGGTCGTGGTCAGCAATAAGGGATCATCCCAACATTCGTCGAAGGGATTTCGGGGAAAAAAAGTGGATTGTCGAACCCGGATCCTGCTGAATGCAAGACAAGTGTTTCTTTTCTTTATTTTTTATTTACGAGCACTGCACCGTCTCCTTTATTACGTGGTAAATTTTCACATTTAAAATGTACGTTATTGAAATTGTTAATGTCTGTCTACGCAGTTTCACTAATGTCTTGGTGATAGGTAAAATAGTTCTGCGAATATCTCCATGTTCTGCGATGCCACTCTGAACCCATACACTCTAAATAAAAATTAGTGAACATTCACAAATATTTCAGTGGTTCACACAGAATCAGAACAGAGCGGATGCAACGAATTGAATCGGTGGAAAGCCACTTGCAAATCATTGAATATTCACAAATTATGATTTATAGTGCCACTGGTTTCTAACTGATTTATTTAGTTTAAACTTATCGATCCAGAATCTTCGAAAACCACTATGATATTGGGGAATATTAAGTAGTATGGGGGTGAGGGTTGGTGAGAGAAGGTGACGAGTGGTTGGGCAAGGTGTTACCGCGCATGCGCCACTGTGCTTAGGATGGCCTAGATGAAGGTGCTAGTGTATAGCTACTGTCGTCGTGTGTTATTCTATGTCGTGTCTTCAGCATGGGGTGGGGGGAGCTAGGAGTAGCTTAAGAGGGCTATACACCGGATGTAATATTCCGTGTTTGATGCGCGGAGGCAGTGAAGCGATAAGGTTCAGCTTTCCACGCTCGACGGTAACAGCATCGCTTCTATTCGCGGCGCGCCAGACTGGCGTGCTGTGTTTCTGTACAATTTATTTTCCCTACGGGACTTAAAGTGGCGACCCTACAATTTTATTTGTCGAAAGTTTGTAGTAAAGTATAACGCATGCTTCCAACGTTGTGTTTTACAAATCCGGGTGTTTTTTTTTTTTTGCAGTTTCAGCTGCCTGAACAAGCCGTTTTTAGATATTTTAGGGCCCCCAAAACATGTTTCTAATAAGCATGTTGCTTTTTTAAAACGATGAAAGCCTAGTTTTAACCCAGTGTTCTTTTCGTAGATAAACATATTGTGAATAAGTTTAGTAGTTTCGTGTGGAAATGAATAGGCGCGGCATGCTAAAACATTGTTGGTGCATAAGCCTTTTAGTTAACCATCCCTATAGGAGTGAATGGACAGGGTATTTTTTTACTAGCTGTCTTGACATTAAAATTCAGAAATCTTCGGCTCCTTGCGGAAGGAGGGCATGATTGTTACGTGATCCAATCAGACGTATGCAAATTACTACCAGCTGCCGCACATCAAAATTCATGCGGCACTGACAGGAGATGGGAGCCTAATCCCTGTTGTAGCAAATGTGTTCGTCTAGTTACTTTCCACCAGGCAGTCAATCAAACTGATTCGGTGAGGTCCGCTCAAACTACCACCGACAACGCGACCCCAGTTTCCAAGCTTGCCAAGGTAAGTGGGCTTTACGTCTTGTCGACAGCGAAGTCATTAAAGACGGTGACACACAACTTGGTACAGTGACAGGAGGTGGGAGAGGAGTCAGCCATGGCCTTTATTAAGAAACCATCCCAGTAATCTTGGGAAACTATGAAAACCGACATCAGGAAGGCCACAGTCTGGGTCCTCCCGAATGCGAGTCCAAAGTCTGAAATCTCAAATGAGTGAATTTTTAATAACTGATCTCCATCGCACGTGTTACCAACAGGAATACCCAGTGTTAACAGTTATTTAATACCGTAGAGTATTTTTCATTTTTAGCTTCGTATGGCTATCGCTGAAGTCTGAACCGATAGCAATAATCTGAAGTACTGTAACTGACGTACTTGCGGTATCGAAGCGAGCTGTTGTTTCAAGAGCGGCAACTCCGATAAGAAGTAGGCGAGATGTAGGTGGGTTTTGTTGAACGAGCGCAGCATAACTTCTAGTTGCATGCGAGCAAGAGGTGATCACTCGAGCTGGACGTTAGAGTGAATCCTCAACACGGACCTGCAGCTTTCCAGCGTGTTTCTCAGGTACTAAGTAGGAAGTCACTAGTACGAACTGGTAAGCGCAGCCACAGAGCACCTGACTGGGTTGAGGACTAACAAGCTACTATTAAATATATTGGGCGTTTATGAATGTACATTACAAATTTTGCGAGATCATTCCTTGAAAAGTGAGGAGACTTTGGTCACCGCTTAGCATCGAGGTTTTTACCACTGGTAAGGGGTGAGTAGGGAGCGCGAGAAAACCCGCCCAATAGCGGTATCATCCAGCACGATTCTCACATGCGAAAATCCGGGGACATATCGTGCCAGGAATCGAACCCGGATCGCCTAGGTGGGAAACTAGAGGTCTGACCCCTCGACCACCATGAACCCACCTGATCCCTTGCAAAAATGAGATGTTATAACAGCAACAGCGCATGGGATGACCCTGAGGCGTCCTAGAGATCACACTTTGGATATTCGTGGGACATCCCGCGTATGTCATATTTAATTCCAAAGCGACGCAACACATGTGCAAATTTTGCGCTGCACCTCTGAACAGCGATATTTAATTGGGCCCCAACGGTGTCCAAGGAAAACTAAAATCTATGTTATGTAATGTAATTTCAGGACATCCACTGTGTACCGTAGGGATATCCCATGGATGCACTTAAACGATAACCAGGGGAAATTCTTTTGGGATATCCTATGGGTATGCTTTGAGGATTTACAAAAAAAAAAGTTCTCAACAATTTGAACTGTTTTAGTGTATTTTAAATGTACATTAACTGAAATCAGTACGTCCATACTTCTATTTGTCATGGATTATAAAAAAATATGATGTACCATTAGAATATCTTAGGCATATCCTACGGATGTCCGGGACATATTTGATACATTCGGGACAAATGTGGAATATCCTGTGTTGTTAGAGACAGGTGTTTAGGAAAAATGTAGTCAATATTTGGAGAGGTAGTACGGACAAAAATGTACCACGCCCTTCAAAAAATCTTTCGAGCTAAGTGTATGTAGACAGTCAGGGGCGGATCTAGGGGAGGGACAAGGGGCACCGTCCCCCCTCTTTGACCTTTCATGTATAATCTGTAAAAGATTAAAAATTTTTTAAATGGTATATTCAGTTTTTTGTTTAGGAAATGCCTTGCATAACACCATTTTGCACCTTAAAAAAGTCAAGGGGTGTGGACATAGCTACTTTTTGGGAATGGGCCATCCCCTCCCCCCAACCGTAGAGCTGGCTCCGTCCCTATCGACAATGGTCTATCCACTTTTTCGAGTTCATTGTCATTACGAGTATGTGGGCCAGAAAGTAACGCCTTAAGAAACCTATGCAGTTAGCGCATGAACATTGTTGCACGTTAGGATAAAGTTTTTCTAAGAGATGCTCCTAAACGTACGTTCAATAATCTCTACCTACGAAAAGAAAACACATTTAAAACTATGCTTCTGTATTTTTGTTTTCTAGATATCCTGCTAACAGCATGGTTTCAGAGCACCTCAAAATGGCTAAAAACGGCTTATTCAGACTGCTGTCATGTAAAAACACCAATCGAAATAGTAAAACAAAAATAGAGAAGCCTGCGTTGGACTTAGCAACGCACTTTCCATTAATAAAAAAAAACAGGGTCACCGCCTAAAGTCCCATAGTAAAAAGCCAGCGACCAAAACACTGCACGTCGTTTTTATACCCGGCGCGTACAGACGATACTGTTGTTGACGCATGAGCGAGTCTAGCTCTTATCGCCTGCCTGTTTTCGTATCTCAAACGTGACATCTAGCGCGTCTACATAGGGGCCTTAAAAGGTTGGTTTAAATTCCCAGATTGTCTGAAGTCAACAGAGAAATAAAGATGAATATTCCTAAGTAAAGTGTTTTACCGAATTTATGAGCACACATTTTGCTCTAGTGGTGCATTCGTTTTGCGTAAATCTGTTGCGCAGGACTTTGTGATCTAAATTTCGGCGTAATAGATTGGACCGTAGAGGCATTTCAAGTATTTCACGCGGGCACATTTGCTCAGAGAGATTGGAAAATAGTTTTACAATTGCCATTCTCTATTAATTTATTTAGCACAGATTCACTTAACACGGGGCCGACTACCTGCGCGTTAGATGCTGAGAAATGATGGAGATACAGGGGCGACCTTGGCGCGCGTCAAATGCCGCATCGCCAATACGAGCCAAGCCCTAAACTAGCATGCACGATTCTCGTAGATTCATTTTTACTATGGGACTTAAAGCAACGACCATTTAATTCTTTACCTGTCCTGAGTGTGTTTTCTTCTCGTACATTGTCATTATGAACTCATGTGTATTAGTTTAGTAAAACAACGTATTTACGGAAACACTGCAACGCATTTGGAACGCGTGGTAGGCGAAACTAGTTTCGGATGCTTAATTTTGATAGGTTCGTTTTAGCGCCGGACTGTCTTGTTACAGCCTTGTCTCAACACACTCCAGAGGGATCGACTTCAGTTTCTGAAGATTTGACTAAAGGTAGTGTTATCACAGATTACGTTATATGGCGGTAAACAACTCGTTAATGTAGGCAATATGATAACGTACATGAAAGTTGCGTATTAAGATGGAATATTTTTGTACTTGTTGACGACAGCGCACGTCTGTAACCCTCTTGTCTGGCGAAGTGATATGGGTTCAGTCAGGATCTCGATTCTAGGTTTTCCTCGTGCAACGCTCCGCAGCAATGACAGCGTCGGTTTCCTCCTGCATCGGGAGCAGGCCCGGTGAGTCTGTTAGGGGTAAGATGGGCCCCGACTCAAACCAAGAGGAGGCTGAGCTGAGGGTCTCAGTCGGGGGACAGGTCAGTGGGCGAGATCCGGGGATGGGTGGCCCTTGGCTCTCTCGCTAGCTTCTGTCTTCCTTTGGTAGGTGACATGGAGGCGCAGTTCTGCGTTCCGCGAAAGGGTTC
>PNEQ01097718.1:0-29026 GCA_003012365.1 Medauroidea extradentata
TTTTGCGAGCATAATATTTACTAATAAAATTATTTCAGTTTTAATTTGGGTAATCATTATATAAATAAAATAATTTATCTTAGTATTTTAATGTTTTCCGTATGCCAAAATTATCTGTCATATTTTAAAGTCATTGATGTGCAGCAATAAGCAAAAAAAATGTAAAATAAATCGAACCTCGCAGCCTTCTTTTAAAATGCAGCCGTTGAAACGATCGCCGCCATCTTTAGAAGGCTGTTATTTCATCCGTCGTCCGTCAAAAGTTAAAGCTTGTCAAGCTTTCCGCGGACGGACGGATAGAAATATTAGAAGCTTCTGATTGGCTGAAGGTCACGTGACTGACGGACGGACGGTCGACTGACGGGCGAGACGGATAATTGTAACTCCGGCTTTAGTGATAACAATTTTATTTATTGACACTTATATTTTACAAGTCATCCTATGCTCAAGTACTTTCCTATAGTGCACCCATAGACCACATTTCGAATTTTTGTATCTCATTTTGTTAAAGGGTTGATTATAATACACCTGCCAACACATTCTGTATGGTGGATAATTTCACTCATTGGTATACTGATATCAGTCTCACGATCGTTTTCCTTTCTCTTACAGTATATTATACCAAATGGTATGAAGTTTTCTGATAAGCCTAAGGGCTTAGAAACCCAGTGCGATGTGACCTGATACACATGGGGGGAGGATAGAAAGCAACACGCGCAATGTTTTTGTAACAGAGCGAACACGTCCTAACCGTACCTAGCGTGTGCGGAGTGTAACCGGGCCGTGTCGTTAGTACGTGTCCCGCAGCACTAGTGAGCTCAGCTACCACGACGTTTGGTCCAAACAGTAGGAAGGGTGGAAGACCGTCAGCGAACTGCTGCGCGAATAAAGGCTAGTGGCTTGCCAGCAAGCCTTCGGAGGACGTTTATAACTACGGCCCTTCTCGCGAGCAAGAATACCACAGATTTTTGTGGAAAGACCAACGAGATATATGTTCTTGCCCAAGTTTATATTAATTTTTACTCTATCGAGTTGATCCGATGTGGTTTTCATAAGTTAGTTGTGTTTGTTACAGTTAATTTCAGATGGCGTTAATTCATGTATGTTAAGTTTTTTTATGTATAGAATATAAATTATCATAATATTATTTAAATATGATCTGTAAGAATAATTAAAGGAATTCAAGGTATTGAGTGGTTGAATAAAAATTGTTTTTTTTATAGAACACTTAATTAATTTTTATATTCCTCGATTATGTAGGACGTACTAGAAGAAATTATTATCTATACTCAGCGGTGATTTTTACACTACCGTTATAAATTTAATTTTTATGGTAATGCTGCTCGAAATTGTTTGTCTATTTTAATTGTACTCATTGAAGTAAAGCAATTTCGCCATTTTGTTTTAACTTTCGTGTTTACGAATGAGGTTTTGTATTGCATGTAAACAGAATAACATTAACGTGTTGGATTTTGTAATGGGCCTGTTTGAGGAATTTATGCTACGAATTTTGTTGTGTACCCTCGAATAAAAATATTTTGTGTGGAACGTGAATTTAGGTTAATTTTAATAAGTAATAACAGGAGTAAACGACCAAACGTCGTTAGGAGATATCGTGAGGTAGTAGCGTCACTTGTCAGAATGGTGAGAATGTGTTTCAGAAGTTACTGTGATGATTTTTTTTTACAGTTTTTAGAGAAAGTATGTTAGTGAGCCTGTGAAATGGGTAATGTTTGCGATGTGGTGTATTGTTTTTTTAATAAGTTGCAATTTGGCTTTGAGCGTGTGCCGTTTGTTTTGTAGGTCCGATTGATTTTGATGAACACTGTTTGGGCTACGGTTTGTGATAAAATACTGTAATTGCTGCAGAATACCTTCGTCTATCTCCCGCACCACCTTTTTTTTACTTATGATTTTAAAGCAAAATGCTTGGAATCGCAGTACAATGAGAGGTAAGCAAAACTGTATTTTTTATCCTAAATTATATTCGATGTGAAGAAAGTTTACTGGTTAAGGTACGAATGATGGCCTGGAATGTGCTTATTATTTGTCTCGTTTTGTTAGCTGTTATTTTATGCAATGGTCATACATTTTGTATTATAAATGAATGTATTTATAGAGTACAGATGAGTATTTCAATCATTGTAATAAACTAGAGTAGATTGATTTGAATTGCTGTATATAATGATAAGGAGCCTTGAAAATGTTAATTGTGTATAACAAAGGTTATGTTTATGTCTGTTTACCTTGCACCACTAGTAGATTTTTTTTTATAATAAATACACCAATTGTCAACGACAAATTGTAAGGTGTCTATGGAGTGAAAAATAAATAAATAAATAAATAATGTACATTAGTACTTGTAGGGTGAAATTCGAGATTAGCACATGTGGACTGAAGAGAATAGAATTAAAAAATATCTTCGAGAAAGCAAACATTGCAAGGTTTATGAGGAGAAAGTTAGAACTTTGGATGTAGGCCCGATACAGATGGGAAGCACAAGTGATACAGGAAGCTTCAGAATACAAGTAATTACCTGGGGATACTGTTTCAGGGTGGCTTACAGTGAAGAAGTCAGGTAGGTAGAGTGGAGGCTCAAGGGATAAGGGCACTAGGAATGCTGAGAAGGGTATTGAAAGTAGTTACTATTGTATTGAAGGAAAAGGTATACAATGCTACTGCTAAGAGCATGCAGCAGTAGAGTAGGCCCTTATGTGGAATTTGATATGTGGGAGCTGGAGAAAGTACAGATGGATAGCAAGGTAGGTGAAGGATAAGGCAAGGCCAGGCTAGTGAGGATGAAGGGATCTGCCAGCCATCAGTGTTGTAGAGTGGATTGGGGTAGAACTCTTTAAAGGGATGGAGGCAAGTTTAAAGGCTGCTCAGGGTGTATAAAATGGCGGCTGGAGAGGGGGGATGGGGAAAGAATGGCTTTCTGTGAACTAAGGTAAGAATAGTGAAAAGTTGTAGAGGTAGCGAGTAATGCTGATTAAGTCTTTTAGGGAGGGATATTTACATTCTTAGGCATTAGGAAAGAAGTGGAGTGAAAGTTTCGGAGAGGTTTGATGAGTGAGAATGCTGTTTTGGCTTGCTACTGGTTTCCCAATTGGTAGTGAATAAAAATATAGGCCTATGAAAAATCACTATACCTACTGGTGTCAGTGATAGCGTAACGTGAAAAATATTTGCACGGTATGCACATGTATGAAACACTAGCGATAATGGTGTTTGTTGTGCCATAATCTTTTTTAACAGCAGTTACAAACTCCTTTACAGGAAGATACATATAAACACATTATTTATAACCGTGCAAGAAAATATCTTGTATACCTTGGCATGTTTTAAACTATTAGTTGTGTGTGCATACCGTCAACACTAAGGGCCAATATTATAAACCTCTTTCGAATGACAACCAACTGCTATCCCCTAAGAGAAAGTATTGGTGAGCAGTTGATTGTCATTCAAAAGAGGTCTATAGATACGGCCCTTAGTTTGTGCATTGCTGATTTGCGGGATATCATTTCCCAGCTTCCACCACTGTTTCTTGCTGGGGATCTAGGGAGAGGAAGGATAAAGACCATCAGTAATAGTCAAGTCACTAAAATGGAGCACACTGCAGGAGAGGTGGAAGGGGGCAAGATTGATGAGGATGTTAAAGGTGGTGAGAGGTGTAGGTGGGTGGGCACAACTGGGAAGCAAGTTTCAAAGAGGAATCTATAGGGGAGTAGGGGATCATGAATGGAAGATTCAGAGGGTAGAACAAACTTAGGCAGGAGATGGTAGAGGTGAGGAGGGTGAAGGAATTCAGGAAGAGGGTGAGCAAGATAAGTGAACCAAAAAGGGGAGGTGGATTAAACGTAAGGGAAGAATTACTCTGCCACAGAGCAGCAGCCCAACTGCAGGAGGGCAACCCAAACAAATATTCGAGCTGTAGGGATTGCCTTATCGGCACTGGCAGAAATCATGTAGTTTATTCTCTGCTCGCCAATACTAACTTGATTCTTTGAACACTGGCACTCCTACACACTTTACCTCTAATACTTGCACCACTTCTTGTATCAATTTGTCCTTTTGCAGCCCAGCTCTGGTCTCATACTTTGATTGGTGTTTCTTCCCTACTGGCTTGCCGTAAGTTGTTTACAAATGTATGGAAATCATGGCGGATTATTGAGGTTACTACGTTTCATAGTCGGAGACGACAGTGAAATTAATTTATTTTGGATTTGCGAAAAATCCACCTTAACTTTATTCATTATTTTTTAAGATGGAAAAAACCATAAAGCTGATGTGTATATTCTTCACAATAAAATATTCATATTTGCCGAGAGCGAGTCTAATATTTGACATTTTTATCAGTGTTGCTTATTCAAGATATTTATTGTAAACAGATCACGTTTTGTCATTAATTAAAAAATGTCAGTGTTTTAAGCGAAGTGTTGGTTGTTAAAATTGAGTGTGGAAACATGTATTCTATGTCAGACAGACGTGCTTGAATGCTTGTGTATGTTTTTTTTTTAAATAGCTGCTGCATGATATAAATGTGTTTGTGCTCTTAAGTTACTATTCCCAAATTAACCTTTATAATTAAAATCAGTGTGGGATACGAACTAGGTTATAGGTTAGAAAATTGTACATAAGTACAGTAACTTAGGCCTTGTTAAGCCACTTGGAGAAAACACTTTGCATTTGATTTTATATTACTACAGTTAAACTTTTTTTTGAGGAATTAAATTCTTTGTATCCAATTAATTACCCACAGAACTAACTTGAGCCAACCATCACATTTCATTATACAGATGCCACAAAGTCACTCCTGCTTACAGTAAGTTTGTTGCACCAGCGTTTCCAATAAGAGTTACTGTACCTAGGCTGCTGCCCCTGGTGTCGTAGAGTCTCATCTGCGGTTACTATGGGTGACCATTCATTGTTCCAGACTGGTTTTTGTCTACAGTACCTCGCGGGGTGTTGCCCGCTGTTCAACAATGAGGTGGTTCCCTGTATCTACATCAACTAAAACTAACGGCCACCTACTGAGGGTCTCATCTGCAAAAGGGGCAGAGGTGGGATGGTGGTATCGCTGGCGGGACTCTTCCCAATGATTAAAGTCGGGAATTACCTATCTCCCCCCAGGCCCCCGCCTGCTCTCGCTGCTCTTTCCTCTGCCGGGCCGTAGCTTCCCGCTCCTGTTGTCTGGCGGTGGGAAGGGGGGCCTTCCCACCCACCTGGGGGGGGGGGGCTCGTCTACCTTCTCGGAGCCAGGGTTTGGGACAGATGTAGCGATGGGGCTCCTGCTACGTGCGGCCTCCTGTGTTGAAGGCACCTTGCACGCTGGACAGCTCGGGGCAACCTGGCCCGGTGCCTGTCTCGGGAGTGTTGGTGAGGTATGGAGGTTACATGTGTGGGTGGATGAGAGGACAACAACTAACCCCACACCTGCACTAGGGGGGTCTCACACCCCTTTTGGGGATCGCTGGGGCAACAGAGGTGTCCAACCACCCTGCACGGGGCCCGCGCCATACAAGGCGAGCGCGGGACCTGAGCCGACTGCAGCACACCCAGCTATATGTGCTTCCATGCCTACCGTAGCTGGACAGTGTCCGATCAGGTCCTCCCCGAACCGGACTAGCCTACCACCTCTGTTTTCCTCTAACTGTGCCACTCCCTCGCACAGGAAGCTCAGGGACCACACCACCCAGGCAAGCGGGTCACTATGCCACACTAGGCGAGCGCAGATCTTCCCACCACACTGGCAAGTATGGGGCCCCGCCAGATCACAGTGCGCCCGGAAAGACGTGCTTCCACACCCACCGTTGCCCAACAGCGCCGGCACGAAGTACCCCGGGTTTCGTCCACCAGGGCTTGGCACTTGTTCCCTCCCCACTGGGCCCTAGTTGACTTGTTCCCCCATGAAATTATGGCGATAGAAGGGAAGCTGGATGAGAAGGTACCTGGGGATTGTTGGTCTTGCTACTACTGGAATGACACACACCGATCCAGATCACCTTGTTTATTCCTACAGTCATGAGTGCCCCTCTCCCCCTCGTACGATCGCCGGAACTGATGCCTAACCTTGACCCAGGACGGGTCCCTAACCCCTAAACTCGCAAGAGCTCCCCTTGCTGACAGACAAAGTCTCCTTAAGTTCCCAAGATGTTGCTCATAGCCACTGGGCTCCCAGCCCTCCAACAATTCATTAATGTTCCCGAACTACCTGATGTTAACTGCTAGCTAGCTGTCCTGCTAGTCCCGGGAGATGTTACCTCGACAAAAACCCAGCTCTGCGGCTGTGCAACCGCTTATATGCACGCTCGGGAGGGCAAAGTAGGAGATGAATGGGTGAGCACTGGCCACGCCTGCCTGTGCACGCATCGGCGCACGCAGCCTTCTCCCTCCGCACCCCTCCCAGGCTCGCCAGCCCAGCGGCAGAGGGGTAGAAGGACAGCCTTCTCGGTACACGTGTCCTCGGCCGGCCGCCTGCCTCCATCCCCTTGGCACACCCTCACGCTCCATCGCGCCGCGTACAGTGTTTTAAATGCAGTAATGCAGCGCGCTGACGTAAACCACTCGGGTGCCGGGGCATGAGGGGAGTTGCGTAAACAAACTCTCACGTTGCGCCCTGCCAGGTCACAACAAGTTATATGTAAAAGTTCATACAAAATAAAATTTACACATTCTGTATAATAGCATTAACATGACTGTGTAAACTATTTCTAATAATAATAATATTGATAATACCTTGCAATTGGGCTGACACCTGCAGATGACTACTTATCCTCTCAATTGTTTTCTGTCAACAAGTGCTTCCTGAACTGCTGCACACACCTTGCGGTCACCAAATCTTCCTGCAACACATTCGACTCCCTCACCGCCTTACAAATACGGACTGCCCTCCCCACTCTGTCCTTCGCCAAGTTTTCTGAATCTAACTAGTGTTTTTTCATTTAGCTCTGTACACACCTTTCTCCTTTCCTTCAGGGAATGCCAACCCATCTCCATCGTTAATGAAGGCCTAAAGTATTTTCATTCCTTCCATCCTGCCCCACTCTTCACCTGCCTTTCACCCACCGTGCTGCCCATCTCTGCACCCTTTCCAACTCCTGTGTCTCCACCTCTACATAGGGGTCCCAGACTGCTGCTGCATACTCTAATATTGGTCTAACCGTGGTGTTATATGCATTTTCCATTACTTCTGGGTTAACTTCCTTCAGTACTCTACCCAACATTGAGCGCTTTGAGGGGGAACACTCGCATTACTGCAGCAGAGGTTCAATGTTGCTGGCTAATCAGCAACCACAATGAGCTCCAACGCACTTTATGAATGAACACTAAAGATCCCCATAGAATTTTTAAAATCCAAGTAGTGCTACGCCTGTCCTACACTCATAACAGCAGTGGATCATGGAATGAAATATTAAGCTAAGCTGATGTAATCAATTGTAGAATTTCTTTGCAATATGCATGGTGAGGAGCGAGGATGCGGTGTGCTCAGTAGTCACAGAAAAGTGTAAAAATGTATTTAAAAATATCATTTGGGTAGGCCTGTAGTTTCTGAACAGTATTTCACTTACGATGCAATAACAGGTTATTTTGAAAGGGTATGCAAGCCGTAATCTAGGTACATTAAATAAATTGTACTGAAGGACTCTGAGCTATTTCCATTACTATACATATTTTTATCAAATTTTAGCTGGACTTATTCGTGGGTGCCTGCCTAACCCTCCACATGTGGTTATCAGATTTTTTCATCACTGAACCCACTTAAAGTCAGTGGTTCATTGTATGTAGATGCATGAACATCACATGTAAGGTAAACGTACCGAAGTTCGTGACTCTATAGATGTTCAATAGTGATAGCTGTTCGGTTGATAAAAATTAAACCTGTGTACGAATCAATTGTATCAATAGTTCTGTATGTTCATTGGATATTCAGCTTTCGACCACAGTAGTTCGCAACCCTTCATTACGCAAACGTCAAGACAGAAAAAATTTTTTCGTGTGTCTCAGCGTTGACATTGCTGATGAATTAAGTGTTGCTCCGAAATTCCATAAGCAGATAAGTATACCTCTAAAGGTTTGTGATGTGTAATATAATGTTTAATATACTGTGCCCAGAATTATTAGTATAAGTACACATTACCGAACACGTAGGATATAACATTCATACATGTTTATTTTGGCGGGATATTATAGGGTATTGAACTTGTGACACCAGAAAAGCCATTGTACGAAAGTTCGATAGTGCGAAAATTTGTGTTGTATTGAAATGAATCTGCGTATAATATGTCGGATAGCAAAAATGGGTACAGAAAAACCAAATTCGACCATAGGCAAAGTTTTGTGACAATTGTCGATTTTTCATACATTGTGCACAAATGTTCGGTAGCCTAATGCGCAAATTAGTGTTGTAATGACGTTAGTTTAGGTAATTAGCTGAAATACCAGGGTTGATACTATTTTACCCGACCCAAAAAAACCCATGTGGGTTTTTTTAAAAAAACCCACTTAAAAAAACCCAGAGGAAAACCCAAAAAAACCCACGTCCACCAAATTATGTGCGTTTTTTAATTTCCACTATTGAACTATTCGTAATGAATTATTTTTAGCTGTAAGAGACAGAAACTAATTAAAACTTTAATTTTAACTGCATATTCTCTTTGTATTTGAGAAACTAAAAATTCATTTCTAGTGATTGTAATGAAATGCATTAAAAAAAAGAGGAATCTTAATTACTGTTTTGTTTGAAGACAGTGTTCTACACTAAGCAACCCTTAGCAGTTAAAAACAATACAATACAAGATAGAATACATGTTCCTCTAAATAAGTTCAGTTTATAAAAGTAAGGAATCCACAATGTCACTTACAGTATTGCTACTGCGTAAATGTCTGTATACTTTGACAAGCTTAACTGCTCTGTCTACACCAAGGCGGTTACGCAGCTTCGACCACACCATTCCAAATGTTGAGAACATTCTCTCTATAGCAGCTGAGCTTGCAGGACATGACAATAAGTTTGAAATAAAGTTGCAGAAATCTCTTGGAAGCTTATTCCTCTTTTCAGTTCTGACTGCAACAATATTCCACCACTTAGCACTCTGGAACATACATATAACGTCTTCAGAAAACATTGATGCAGGGTAATATTCTGCATCAGCAATTTTATATGCCAAAATGTATGGCAAATAATTAGGGTATTTTTCCATTACCCATTGTTCTGCTTCGTCTTCTTGGAAAGCAGTCAGTCTCCTCCCTCTGTATTTTGGATCCATTATGTTTGCTAAATAATGGAATGGTTGAAGAGCTTGATCCATTCTTTTTAGTATTATTTCCTTGTAAGATTTCAAATCTGAACTTTCTACTAGGTCAAGCCATAATTCTACAGCATATGACAAGTTTGTACTGTCAGATTGCAGAATGTCTAGAACTCTGCTTACTTCTTTCAACTGTTTAATTAAGTTCAAAAATTCTTTGTAAATTTGAGCATTGTCAATAATTTTGGCTATATTGTTTGGGATATCATCAGTGTGCTCAGATTGAATTTGCACGTACTTGTGGTAATTTTGTATGAATGTGTCAACACAGTCTACTTGTGAATTCCATCTCGTAGAATTAGGAAGTTGAGGCATTGCACCGTCTTTTTTTTTCAGCCACCCATGTGGCTGGTGATGGTTACGAAAAAATTTCTGTACCTCAACTATATGTTTCAAAACTGTTTGTGGTGTTACTTCATTTTTAGTCAGGTTTACAAAATGGGCTGAGCAACCGTAGGTCAGAAGATTTGAATTTTCATTTTCCAAAATTTTGTGTATTTTCTCCATTTTATTTTCATTATCGGTGCATACTGCAATAATTTTGATCCCAAATTTTTCTTCACGATCTTTAATTGATTTAATTGCCGACTGAGCACAATACTCAGCAGTTTTTTTGTTGGACTCGCAATCAAATGCGTTCAGAAGAAATGATGAACTCCCAGTATGGATGGTTGTTGCAATGATAGGGTCATTTTTTACATTTGACGAACCATCTTGTAAAAGAGTACAACAATACCTGGAATCTGCATATTGTTTCTGCATTTGAAGATCTATTTCAGCAGAAACAATGTCAAGAAGAGGGCCTGCTAATGATGACCGACTAGGACCTTTGTAGGCTGGCGAAGGGCGTCAATCATATCATTTTATTGAACGCTTAATGCTGCATTAAAAGCTATATTGTTAGCATAAAAAAATTTAGCTATTTTAATATCCAGAATCTCCTTCTGCTGTGGGGTAGTTTTTATAGTAAAATCACCCATCAACATTTTACGTTTTACAAGAGATTGATTTGATACATCATACAGCAGCTTTCGCCTGACTGGTTGAGAAGTTGAAGTGCAAGGCTGCTCTGAAAAACTAGCAGAAGTTTCAGGTTTATCAGTTCTTAATATGTCACAGGAACACTGGACCGCACTAGCTGGGGTAGTTTGTTGGATTTTTCTTTCTTCACATTTATTTAAGTGCACTTTAATTCGTTCAATTTTAGCACTAATTTCTATTTTGCAGTATTTACATTCTACTTTAGTTTTATTTTGTTCACTTGTAACTATAACTTCACTCCACTCGTGACATCCTTTCCTACCACTTCCACTTGGCATTTTTGAACTTAAAAAAATAACACATACACAAACAACATAGGCCTATTTTCAAAATCAAATTCTACATATTTGTTTTCCCAACAATAACAATAGACAGGTGGATGTGAGAACAACCAATATTATAATACTGGAGGTGATATGAATACTCTGAAACTTTAACCTCTAAAACACCACAAAAACAGCATAGCACATATTTCTCTAAATGCGAAGATTACAGCAAAATTTAACCTCATTCTTGTGACTTTACACACAGCGTATGTGACAAATTTATAACTGCAACTAACTTCGATGTGCACATCAATAGTGACCGTTTGGTACAATACCTGTCGGAACAAATCGATACCTGTCTGTCAAAACACTTTCATCACGTATATTTGTTGCCGTTTTCGTACAAGCAAAGCATAAAATAATTCATCTCTTGGTTCCTACAATTGTTGGAAATTAGTTACGCAAACAAAGTTCGCTTAGAATTTAAAGTCAAATTACTTATATAAATCATTGCTACTTGCTTACGTTGGACTTGAAATGTGCGCCGACAATGTTTATTATGTCTGAATTTAATTTCCGACTGAGCACAACACTCAGCAGTTGATCTTCGTAAAATCATGAAAAACCTCGCGAAATTGCCTTTTTTTTTTGCCTGTATTGTTTAAGTTTATGAACAAAGCTTCGAGAGTAATAGATAAATACAAGCGCGTTAGCGATATATCGCGTAATTCAATTGAATATCGATACTACCATACAAAAGAGTTCCAACAGTTGAATAAAGAAAACTAACTTTTTATCGCACGAACAGAAGAATGCAACGTTTATTTACATTTTGGCTTGTCATGGGGTATGAGGTGCGCAATTGAAAATATGTTTTAACAATGGCGGTAACTGTTTATGACCGTGAGAAATAATTATCGCATACAAAATATTAACGTTTTTAACGAACCTAAGATTTTTAATGCACTGAGTCAACGTATGAAAACGTGTTTAAATATATTTCCCATTAAAAATTCAGATGCAGGCCATGGAAGCATAATAATGAGCAGTCTCGTCATAAGGTGCAAAATCGTCTTCTGTTGGCCTAGGTTTAAGAAAATTGACGTGAAACAAGTAGATGCGAGTTAAACCATTTACAGCACCTCTATCTTTTAAAACATCTTGCCTTTAAAAAGTATAAATTGATATCTAAAGTGGGTGAAAGTAGTGGACAATGTTCTTTATTGGCAGCAATTTAGAATGTAAAGGAAATTTCTCCTACTATTAGAATTTATAACAAAGGGTCCAATATCTCTGCAGTACAATGGAGCTGATGGCTACCCTGACTTTTCCATCAAGCTAATATACAGTACGTCAACCTTACAGACTTATTTACTTAAAGTAGTTCTTTCTCTTTTGGAAGTAAAATTGCCGAGTTTGAAATAAATATTTCCAACCCACATTCAAACAGTTGTAAGAATAAAGAAATGCAAAATAACACTTTTTTTTGTGTTAAAAATGATGATATAGCAAGTGAAATGATTTTTAAAAACAATGAAATAGGAAGTGAAACAATTTTTAAAAATGATGAAATATGAAGTGAAATAATTTTTAAAAATTAAGATATATTCACCAAAAATATTTTTAAAATGACAAAATTTTCACCGAAATTGATAAGAAAAATTTACGAAATCTGCTATTTATTTTCACCGTAATCAGGTGGCTCTACAGACATGCCAATGACAGTAGTTTTCACAAGTATTTTAAACAATTGTGAAAAAAATTAATGAAGCTTAATTTTACATATTGCATTAAACCCAATAAAACCCAAAAAAACACACAAAAACCCACCCGGGTTGGATTTAAAAAAAAAAAAAAACCCGGGTTTTTTATCACCCTGGCAACGTGGCAGTACCAATATAAATTCACAATACATAATTAGGGAACAAGTTTAATAAGTTTACTTAGCTGTATTAAAAGCCCCAGGCAATGCAATTGCTTGACTATTGTTGACACACATGATCGATACTGTGCCAGATCGTGTTGTATTGATATTGGTTACGGTAATTAGCTGAAATACACAGGGCTGTATAAATATAAATTCAGAATACGAAATTAGGGCACGAGTTTAATAAGTTTAAATACTTAGCTATAATAAAAAACCCAATCAATGTCATTGCTTGACCATTGTTTGCACACATGTTCGATACTGCGCCATATTGTGTCATATTGATATTAGTTAAGGTAATTAGCTGATATATACAGGGCTGTATATATACCTATAAATTCAGAATACAGAATTAGGGCATGAGTTTAATAAGTTTACTTAGCTGTACTAAAAGCCCCAAGCAATGCTATTGTTTGAACTTTATTCACACACATGTTGGATACTGTGCCAAATCATGTTGTATTAATATTGTGTCAGTAAACTATCTGATCTTATGCACTGTAACAAAACAAAAGTATAGGGTGTAAAGTAACGTAACAATATAATACTCTATGTGTGAAAGTCAGATATAAACATGCATTGAACTTTGCTACAGATTTTCCACAAATAAAATAATTTGGCCACTGTATAAAATCCCACAGTAAAAATGGATCAGCGAGAATATTTTACACTAGTTCAGTGTTTAGTTTGTTGTGTCGATGCTGCCTTTCATGCACGTTTCAAGGTCGACTTTATAGCTCCAGGGTGTCCACCGACAGGGAAAAGTCAGGGAATTTCATATTACAGGGAAAAGTCAGGGAAATATCAGGGAATTTTCATTTGGGTCAGGGAAAAATGATACAAAACAGCTCAGAATAAACATTTTTGTAGTACTGAATACTTAAATTATTATAATTTAGTTATCACAGTAATCAATTTGTAAGCACTTCTGATTACATTCACTGCTGTGAAACCTGATTTAATTTTTTTGATATAAAATTGTTTTTCTTATTTTATTCAACATATTCAGTTACTTAGTATGTAGTCTGTGATTCAAATGCATGTGTCTAATTCTTTTAATGTTGTTCCATTAAAGCTATTTATTTCAAATCTGCTGTGTTGATGTAAAATTATGGAATCAAAGAGACCAATTCAGCCAAGAATTTAGGGCAGCTTGTAACATTTTGGGTCTTGAGCACCGATGAGGGTGAAGGAAATTGGGAATAACCAGGACTAAGATTAGGATTAACCAGGATGAAGATAAGAAAAATCCTTGAGAAATCTCCCCAAAGTCCCAGCACTATTTTCACAAGCAAAATGCAAGAGTGACCGGTTACTGTGAAGCGATCACACTAGCCATTTGGCCGATGCAGGCCTTAAAAAGTTCCAGTTTTGCCGATAATAGGTTAGGGAAAATTAACAGATATTACCTGGAAAACATTGAAAAGTCAAGGAATTCCAAAACTGAATATCAGTGGACACCCTGAGCTCAGTCACTTCTGAGCCTCTAATGTGTAGGTAGGTGGGACCCCTAAGTTAGTTTATTGTTTTGTAATATCTAAATGTATGCAGTTACGTACTCCATAGTTTATTATTTATGTTTCCTGTATTTCTGTGTGACTTGAGTTAGTTTTAAGTTAATGGTTTGTTTGTATCATGGATAATATCTAAATAAAATTTGCTATGTTTTCTTTGTTTCTGAACGAACTTTAAGTTATTGTTTTAGTTTTTTTTATCAGTATTTGGGTTAAAAGAATGTATTGCTGAAAATAATTTCAGTTATATTAGTATCAAAAATGTTTTTTACTTGAAATGTTATCCATTTGTTCAGAGACTAAAATTCACGCACTCGTTGCGGGAAATCTCGTGATACGTACATAAACTTTTTCAGTTTTCAGAGTGCAACAAGTGCATTGAATTTCAAACAAGTGAAAAATACTATCATGTAAATACGTTGTGCTGGAGAAAGGCTTCCGTGTCCTAGCCTCTAGTTAATAGCATAGGCAATGGTAAATATCTGAGTCTGTACTTTGACAAACTCCATGATTTGTTATTATGTGTTTCCTCTGTTTCTGAGGGAATGTAACTGAATCTGCAGTTTTGTTTAGTAAATTTTCATTACAGTTTTGTTGGCGATATGTGTACTGCCACACAATTTTCCTCTGCGAGGTCCCGTTTTGTAGATACATCAAGATGTCACTTTTCAAATTCAGATGGCAATGATTTTTTAGAGTTAACTTCTAAACCTCTGCACATGGTATTAATTACGCAGAACGTACATCATTATTTTGTCACCAACATAAGCTGTACCATGCATTTTTTCTCTCTGACGCATAATTTGTTATCTATTTTCGGTTTTCCGAAAGTATCGAATTTGCCCGCAGCAACTATCGGACATCCCAATGTGTGCCTCGTAGCTATCGAACTTCGGTGCATTTGAAGGGGTTATTAAAAAAAAAAAATAGTCTCCCAAATTCATTTGTAAACATTCAGATCCAAAGAGGACGGCATAAGTATTGTAGTTGGATGCTACAAATTATTTTATGCCAAAATATCCTTAAGGTATCGAACTTCGATGCTTTTACCTTACTGCTACCCAGGAAACAGTGGGTATGGTAGTAACTGTACATAAACAATAGGAGACTGGTTGTAGTGTATCAAACATAATCATTATTGAGAATAAAAGAAACAATACAGTGTTAATAAAATAAAGTAGGCAATACGGGGTCAATTGTGAGTAACGTTGACTTTTATTACTATACATGTACCTATATATATAACGTTAACATCACTTACAGTTTCTAGGATTTTGGAAGCCATTGTAGAAAAAACTAGAAAAGACCAATGCTAGAGAAAAGTTTTTGTCCACTTTATAAGCAAACATTTTGCTAAGTTGACACATTCATTAAGTGCAATTTCTTGCTGCTGAAGATGTACAAAATTGCGACATACATTTTCCCCATCGTATGTCTCTCTTCGGAAAAATTTTTGTTCATAAAGTTAGCAACATTTGTTGTCTAGGATTGTTCTGTTCTGATAATTTCATAATATTTTTGAGAAACTTAAAATTTTTATTTAACTCCTTTGCTGCGACATTCGACTGTAGTCAAATATACAAAATATTTCTAAACTGCGACATGCGACTTTAGTCGAACATCGAATTAAATGACTCTGTAAACCATAGATACATTGTTTTCTTGCTTAAAAATAACCAAAAATAAACTACAAAAAAAAAAGATTTTTATAGCCTAATTTTTTTACACTATCTTGGCACAGTTAAAAATTTTTTATTCCGCAGCAAAAGAGTTAATGCACAGATTTTTGTACCATGCCTTCTTAACATGGAGATGTTGAAAACAGTTTACACTATCTGTCAATTTTTTTAACTGTGTAACTCATTCACTATAATCAACCCCAGTTGACCCTACTGTGTTGGTGGTGCAGTAAAAAAATGGTTGGAGCAGTTATTGGACTTTCACATCACATCCTGAAGGATACTGAGTTCAGTTATCCAGGGTTATTGTAATTCACTCCAGGTGATGATTCCTTAATACAGACACTGGTTGATTCCGTTACCCTTTCCCCAAGTGTACATATACCGAGTATGTGAAGCTATCTGAAGACACGTAGAACCTCAAATTAAAATTCTCAGAAACATTAACTTTTATAAACAAGAATTTTCATTGATACAAATGTTATTTTTTGTGCAAGAAAATGTAATATTTTATATCACACTACAACTCACAAAATACCATATTTATACAACAAACAAGATAAGTTTCAAGTTTCCCATGCTAGCAACTTGAATACAACTTGAATGGAAACAGTTTCTTCATATGCAATCATGTAACGGTAATATTCAGCCAATTGCAAAATACAGCAGAAAATAACATTTTTGCAGCGGTTAGAAATACCTATTATTTTGCTTAGCTACTGTGTGTTCCCATTGCATTGTTTATTTAAAACACATTTCAGAGGGGGGTTGTTGGGTACTTTTAAGAAACACAAACATTAAAAACACAAGTTCCAAGCTGCCCAACACAGCAACAAATAACTTTTCCACGAAGTTATCTCATAAACTAGTTCTCAAATTTACAAGACATCCAGGTATTCTAACATGAACTCTTTAGCAGATATTTTTTGACAATGGCATGGTCAGCACCTGAAGTCCTACAGTTAAAAGTATGCAAGTGGAACATTCTTTCTTGTACACAATTTATATTGCAACTTGGTACTGTTCTTTTCTGTTATTGCACGTACATTCTGGTCATAATATAGTATAAAATATTTATTGCAAGTGTAATAATGCTTATGCTGTGCCCAGGTCTACATTGGTGTAGTAAGTTCTTTCCGACAGTGAAAACGTGACATGACATGAGACCTCGTGTTGGTATAAATATCAAACCTGAAGGAATGACTTAACAATAGGCAAGTGATATATTGCATTGCGGTTTATAATTTGAAATGGTTTAGTTTGTTATGAAGAGATTGGCAGGCTATTTTTCGAGTTTATTGCAGTTCAGATATAATGAACTAAATGTAGACATTCCCCTTAAAGTTGTCTAGTCTAAATATTTGATTTATGCAATTTATCAGACCATTACGAATTTATTTTCAGGTTTCTAACTAATAACACGTGTGATTCTATTGAACACATACATCCGTTATCAATATCTGTCATTGGAAAAGTCGCTAACAGAAATATTAACCAACGAAAAATATTAACGCAAAATACCAAAACTGTCTAAGCAGTTATTGTAAATTAAATTTGCCAGTTCAAACGAGATATGAAATCTTGACATTAATTCTTGCAGTGCTAAACAAGACCTACCTACAAATCTGTACACGAAAGGAATGTTTTGACCATTTATACAGGAAGTATAGGTTTCTTAGTATTATAAGACGCAAAATAAAACGAGAACACATTAATAAGTTGTTGAGAAAACAGTACGCATGAACAAACTTTTTTAAAACTGCTACGCTCTATTCGGCAAAAATACGCTTTTATTACATGACACTTTAATATTCCAACACAAACATCGTTATTTATATATTCCACAACTCAAAATAGACAAATTTGTTCAGTTCCAACGTAAAGTTTAATTAAATTCGTCGAAACCTAGTAGCATATTATGTAAACAGCTCAGGGCACAGAAATATATACAAAAACCAACTTACTTTCGGCGCGAGATAATTCACTGCCCCAATGAGGCAGTATCTGCATGTACAATCAATGACCCGAGTGGCAGTGAGCGGTATTATGACGGGAGTGCTGCGGTGTTGCCAAGTAACATGCCCGTAAAATTAAAGTTGGCAGAATTTGCTGAGGGAAGTGCTTAGTGAATCGCAAATTAAGGTAAGTGGCGTTAAGAGATCCGTAACTTAACGTTACTGACCGTAACTACGGAGAGTTAGTGAATAGACCCCCTGATCTCAATAGTAGTGACCATTATCCAGTTGTTTTAAACTATGTTTCTGATACTGCCCTGCCCTTTCCTACTCTCTGGGTAATAAAAAGGCATATTGGGAATGCTATAGCAGTGAGAGTACGTATCAGGTAACGCATCACATCTTGAGATTAACTCAATATAAATAGTCTTTTCTCGAGACCTAATTCACTTTTAAGGATTAGAGGGCTGTTCTGTAAGAAGGTGAACATCTGCACAAATTTATAAGTATAAACACAATATATTTATTTAAATATATTTTGTATGTTAACAGTCAGTTTTAACCTCCTGTATAAGTTTTTTGTGCAACTTCTATTTATATGGTATAAATTTTTTATAGTCTATTATAAAATTTGTGTTGGCCTTCATCGGCTAGATACACAGTTTTGCCCTCTAGGTTGGCAGCACTTTACAAGCACCTTTGTTTACATCTAGATGTAGCCTGCAGAGAGTGTGTGGCTTATGTCCATATACTTTGTAATGATCCAGAATGAATAAATTGATTAAATAAAAAATAAATTCTGATTGTTTTGAATTACTAGCAAGTTGCCAGGTGTTACATCAGCGTCTGTACAGTGAGGTGGAATTCACATCAATACTCGATTAGTATTGTGGCGTCATGGATTATACTGCCAGTCCTAGTATTTTGAATTGGCTAGCAAATGATTTTAGCGTGCTCACAGATTGTGGCAGTACTTCTGCCTCTCTCCCAACTTTCCAGTTAAAAATGCAAGCAATCCTTCTTTCACTAGTGATCTCGGGAATATCACGCCTGCTGCTCTTGGTATCGCTGGACAGAGTGCGTAGTTAAAAAACCACAAATATACTTGTTTTGCGTGCTGTCTCTCGGACCCATGTCCGTCTAGCTGGGAGATTCGGTACAAAAGTGTTAGTTAGGAATACAATTAAAAATAACAACTATGCTAGTTTAGCAAGCAGTCTTACGAACAATACGTCCGCCTCCTTCAACTTGTCAGGATGGAGTTGCTTCAAATATGCACTTTCGGCAGGCCACGACACAATCCCGGTTTAAACCTGACAACCAATCTCATAGCTGCATCGTAACCATAGCCAAGCCTCCTTGCAGTGAGTCTCCAGCTATCAAGATCACTTTGCTGTTTGTGTATAGTTTTTTTTTTTTTCAAACATTATTATAAAATTCTTTACCATTATTGTATTTGTTATTAGCCTAACAATTTCATACATCTTTACGTAAACAATTTAATATTATTGCCCCCATGTTTGAAATTTCTTCTACGCTTAGTTCGTCTTTTGGCCGCTAAGCTTACGGGTAACAGCACACACTGCCAACTGGACTGCAGTGTGCCATGTCTTGCCGCCGGAGGAAGCCACTGGGTGGTTACAAACAGGGAAAACATGGAAAATTCAGGGAATTTTATTACAGTAGGTCCAATAGGTGTGTGTGTGTGTGTGTATGTATATATATATATGTGTGTGTGTGCGAACAAGCGTTTAACACATAGGCTAAAACAGAAAAACAACGATTTATCATAAATGAATTGTGATAATAAAATTAATAGATAATGTGCGCCTTGGAAACTTTAGTGTACATCGCAATGTTGCACTACAAAACAAAGCCAACTAGACTGAATTAAAAAACCGTACTGGAATAAATCATGCAACTGGTGTTGAAAGTTTCTTAATTTAATTGAAGTAATTTAAAAGACTTAAAAGTGCCAAAAGAAAAAAAAAATGTTTAACATCCTACACCCTTCCTAACAAAAAAAAATGTAAATTAATTAAGTTTAGGGGGTAGCGAAAATGTCCAAATTTGTTGCCAAGTAATTGAAATTTAAAATGCAGCACAAAATGAAGCCTTAAAAAAAAGTTTCTTCGGATTAAAATTTAAGTCGTCAGTTCACGAAACTGTTGGAAAACGACCACTGGGTAACCAGACTTGACTAGAAAATAAAATTAAAAAAATTGAATTCCTGGTCGAGCTACAGTGATGCATTAAAAAAAAAATTGAACAGCTTACAGTATTCTTCTAAAACCAGACTGGAGATGTGGATAGCGTCAGACATGGCGCTAGAGACGCCACGTCCCTCGGGCAGCAAAACTGGCAGCTCAGCACTAAAATTATCTACTCGAGCGCCAGATTGGGGCCTCTTGTAGATGGCCCTCGCTCCCTGCCATAATCTCCGCAAATTGGTCTATTTTATTACTAAGATAGACTATGTTAAGCTGGTCTTGAAGTCTATAAATTTCTGGACGCTGCTGTCAATTTTTAAGAAGGACCAAGAACTGACTTGTAACCAAAGAGATAAAAACAAATGAATTTATTGTGCTGAACGCTTAAAGCAAAACTATACTTTCAAAAGAATGCCTTAGCAACCAAATAAACAAACATTAAAAAGTTACTCTTAGCATAAATAAACATATGGAAGGGTATCCTAACCTTGCACAACAAATAAAACCAAATAAAATCTGATATCAGGGATATTCCAACAAAATACAATACAACATAATTTTTTATAAATACAATTTTTAAGGTTAATTAAAATGTTTGCAAATTTAGACAAACAATTCGTAACTATTAAAAAAAAAAAAACATTAATCTGTAATATGTTTATATTAAATAGGGTAAACATGGAAATACCAGGGGAATTTTGCAAGTTTGCAGGGAAATATAAAAAATTCTTGCAAAACTACAGATAACAAAAATTTTCAATCCCAAGGAATTCTGAAAATAACACGATTTTCCAAATTTGTGGATTGTAAACTGTGTTTCTAAGGTTCAGTAGTCATTCACAAGAATTCGGAAAAAAAAAAAAAATATTTGGCTGCACAATTTGCTCCCGGAATTGCAAGAGTCTGTATTTAACTTTTTTTTATCAATATGGCGATGGTGGTGATTTGGAGACACGCTAAGTTTCCATTAATTACATTGACTGTGTGTTTTAAACCGTGCTATGAAAATTTTTTCAATTTAGTGTGTGGAGATAACTTTTGAAATACTTTTATGTGCGATTTGTGAATATAAATTGCAGTAAATTTTCCGTTTTCATGAAATTAGAATGTCATAAAGTTAAATTCAAAACATCTAGGTTACAGGTCCTTGATTGTAAGGATTGATTAAGTCTGCTTAATGCTGACTCATATTCTGTAATGTGTAGTTATTGAAATACTATATTTACGTTAAGCAATATAAGGAAACTTGCTGTAAAAAGCCACCTGCTCGGTGAGAACCATCACAGTGGTGCAAATACAATAATTTTGTAAGTCATCACTATATACTGGTTTTTCATCAGGAGTGTAGGCTATAATGGGGAACATGCAAAATTTTTTTAAATGTTTTAATTCGATTCCGCAGGCATTTTTAAGCAATAATCACATTTTACTTTTAATTTCTATGCGTTGATTAAAGTGCAATCGGTGAAAAACGTAACATAATTTAAAAAGCCCGCCGAAACGCTTGACTTCAGCATAGGGCCCGCTGTGAGGTCATCCGGCGAAACTCCAGCCCGCTTGCTGCCTACCACCCATAGAATAGTGCGCACATCGCGAGAAGTATGACAGAAAGTTAAAGTAATCTTGACTTGGCGCAAAACGAAAGATGTTCACATCTTACATAGCACGTTAGTGTTTAATACGTACTTAAAAATAATCTGGAAGTTATTTGTTCCTGAACGAAAACATGAAACATTACGCAATGCAGTGGATATAAATTATTTGGCAAAACTGTGATTCATCACTACAATAATTTATATTTTTGCCTTCAATGCCTGCACATTATATTTTCGACGTAGGTTCTATACATGATATTTCTACAAATAATTGTTTTTGTGAAATGTAATCTGATGAGTGACCTAAACACAAACTTAAGCGTTATTTAAACTCGAGACATTACAAGTAAATCTCAAGCAGGTTACTTTTTATAAACGCCGATAGTAACTCAGAAGAAAGAACAATATATGTACACAAATATTAATTTTAAGGCAATCATTAAAATATTAGTCAGAGTAAATAACTCGCACACAGCATTCATGCATTACGCGAAACCTTACATAGTTCGAGGTCTACCGGTAGATAACAGCAGCATTGGAGAACCCAAGTAGTTCCAGAAGTCACGGTAGGTAGCAGAACACAAAATGTATTCATTTTGTATCTAAATATTGTAAAGCCACGCAGATATTGTTTGCAATTCAGTTCCCATCAATATATATTACAAATGCATTCAATTAGGAGATATTCCAAGTTTGAGTTAACGTTCGTAGTTAGTAAAAACATATTTTAAAAAATGTAGGCGTGGTTACAACCAATCACATGGAAACGAACCATTGCACTCCTCATATTTTTATTTACGTTTATTATTTTATATATCCTATTTACAGATAAGGAACATAAGAGTAGGTCACAAAGTTTATAAAATAAGAATTATTTACTACGCTAGAGGCAAACAATCGAGCAGAATCGTCAAAAAAAAGAAGTTGTTCAGCTTTTGGCAGCGTCTTACGAAAATGGTTTTCTGAGTAAAATCGTACGTGAATAGGCTAGTGATTATTTAAACTATTATTACCATGTTAAGTACGGTATCGAAGAACGACTAATATTTTAGTGTGAATCTCACGCCACAATCACATTTCACTTGATATTCTCTCAGGCGAGATCTGAGAAACAATTTAGTTATAAATGCGGCCCTGAAATGGTGCAAACCGTTAGCTACACGTATTTGTTTGTATTAAATGCATATTCTGTAACACAATTCACCACCACGATAAATATCCACTGTACTACACGCTTAAAGGCTTCAACGCGAATGTGTTGTGGCTGCTAGTCGTTTTGTAACTCCTAAAGTAATATACTTACACCATAAACAACGTAACTGGCCATTCCTTGGCTAGGAAAACGTGACTTCCCGCCAAGCGAATTTCGCCTAGTGACTTCAAGCCAATCACAGAGCGTTCTCATCCCGTTTGAAAATGTCTGAATTTCTTACATTTACGGCGACATTTTTTTACATGTTAGATGTTGTTTTAAGTCACGGCATTAAGTTTACATGTTATTTAGCAATAAATCTAAATGCTGGTAACGTTTTAGTTAAATACCCGACACACGCATGTTCCCCATTTGTCTCAAAATGCTTTGAAATAAACTATTGATTTCATCACCACTTCGTTACAAGCTGACAAAAGGGATATCAAGTTTAGATCCTGGGTTGGCTTAGCATGCATCAGTTCATGTCAGTAAACTCTGTTTGACATTGGAGGTAGTAGTAATGAAGAAGTGGGTGTCAGATGCTGGGAGAGCAGATCATATTGATCTGCAATTTAAAAGTATTTGCTTGATTCAAATTTTGTTGAAAATATAAAGGTTTTTCCAAACAGGCTGCCAGTTTGTTACTGGTGAAACGTTGTGACCGTGCTTCTGCGAAAAAATGTCTTGTCCTTTCGTTTCTGTGTACCTTTTACAAGTATCATGTGTAAGTACTTGTATCGCTGTCTTTTTTTGTTACTATCTGTCTATTTCCTGCCATTCAGAACAGCTGATATATGTTTTCGATACTCACAGGCCACGTGCAGGCTAGTTAATGCAAAGAGCTCTGAGATTTGGTCACTGGTCATGATCAGGGATGATGTAATTTTACCACACATCTGGGCCGAGAAAAACGTATGTGTAACTTGTTTCTTTCTCAGAAGACGCCCGAGAAAACAGGCTGTTTTAAGTGGCAGACCTTAAGTCGGTTTGCTTGAGGTTTTCACCAGATGTTTTAACTTTTTTTGACAATGTGTGCAATAGTTTGAACACCCAGGAGGTGTTTACGATCTAAAATCGATAAAAGGAGTTGTAACAGGTTTTGTGTATTGGGTTTTTGGTTTTTTTGGTCTATTAGCTTTTGACTTGTTGGTTTACTCTACGCCAAGGCCGAGGGCTAGAGGAGCCCTGAGTGACTCACAAATCTAAAAAGATAAGTAGTTTAGTAACTTAGTGTGAGCTTAGAGTAGGTCCGAGCTGAGAATAATACTACTCTTACTGTAGTGTTCCAAGTAAGTCTTTGTTTATTTTCTGACTTGCTGAACTAGCTCTTGTAAGGCATGCAATAAAATAACAATCTTAATTCTGTGACATATGTAGTATAAATATTGTAGTAAATGCATTAACGGTAAATTAAACTTATTTAAAAGTCACAGAAATGTATTTTAATCACTAAAACGTATTTTTATGCAATATTATGTGTTTTTAGAGTATTTGTAATATTTTACCATATTTTTAGAAGCCCCTATGTAATTTATTTAATATGACAACATGGTGATTCTATGCCGAGAATGAGTCACTAATTAATATTAAATGGTTTTATCCAGAGTTGTAATTACAGTAAATGTAATAATTTTTAGTTGCTGATTGTTATTTTATTATTATTTGAGTAATAATTTCAATATATTTTTGTTTACTTGCGATATATAACACGTTTTCACTATTTTAATTAAGGATTGGAGATTATGAATTTGTAGTCCTTACTCTCATGTTTTCTACAGGGACTTTTTGGTGGCTTCTTCAAACTAATGGTGACGGATTAATTTTAAGCCCTAAAGAAATCGTTCAAATTTGGTCCCATCCTAAGTATAGGACTTGAGATAGTGCCACCAAAAGCTAGTAAATATTGTAGGCTCGCCAACCATGCGAGAAGAGGGTCAAGCGATAGGAATTACAATAGTAATTTAATAGTGAACATCAAGAAAGAAGAGGACGCCATTATAAGCCATTTTGGCTAGCTAAGTGAAAATTAGAACATTTCTTTGTCACCCAAAATTTCTTAATTTACTGCAAATCATTTGGTGCCAAACTACTTTCAAAGGATTATAAGTATGATGATTAAGATGAACTTTTCCAGAACTTAAACTATTTATTTCTTGATTTGGACGTTTTTTTAAAGGATAACTATATACCTGTACCCAGAAGTCCCGGGAGAATTAGTCTTTATATTTGAGCAGCCGAGTTATTTTTTGAGACATTTAATTTGAACCCTGAGGATAAATTTTAATCATTTGGAGTGCTACTATTTTATTGGTAATTAATAATTTTAACTTCCAAACACAATTTCAGAACTGTGTGATTTTGAGTGCTATATATTGAATTTCAGTCAGTTTCGTTTTATGATATCAAACTTTTTTCTGACGGTTAAATACATAGTTTCTAAAATCATAATTGTTTTTCAATTGTCTTGTGTGTTCTGTTAATGTGGATATTCAGGTGTCACTACCTACACACCTACACTACCTTGAAACTTAACCACTTTAATAAATATATTTCTTCAGCACAGTACACTATATACACAGTAAGTAAAGCATACTATTATTACTACTATTTAAGTTTCCTTCTTTTTTATGATTCGCCACAGTTCTTTCAGTAGGAGAGGTCGCAAATATGAAGTCTTCTACCATGGGGTGCCTACTGCCGCCCCTCTTTACTTTGAATTCTACTGTTCAGCAATAATTGATTCCCGACGAATGGTATCATGCGGTGCATACTGCCACCCCTGTAACCTGAAATGAATAGCTGAAAATATTTAATTGTTCTGGAGACCTTTGCTCCGCAGGCAAAATGCCTCGAGCCCTATACTCTTTAGGTGGCTCTACTCTCTTGGTGGGAAACCACCCTCCCAAGCCAGCTGTCACGAGAGGGTGCCTCCGGCCAATCAGCGTCAAGCATCCTCTGAAGCTCTGCCCTTAGAGTTCAGATTTCACCTTACTTCACTTCTTCTTTTATTTTCCAATTACTTTTAAATGAAAATATTAATTCATATGCATACAACTTGAACACTATCTCAGATTTAAATATTCTCGTGTTTTCTTGTTTTGATTTAAACTTAGTATCTCCTCCCTCTGTAGAGCCGTGCCTACTCTCCAGAGGGGAAGGAACAGGGTACACCTGCCATGCTGAGGATAAAAATGTGTGAGATTTAACATTTACTGAAGTAAAATCTGCTATAGTGGATCTATTTAATTATAAATTACAGATATGTCTTCGTTAGGCAATGTTAAAAGATTGATATGTCACAAGCCACGCTTGACTTATTACAATTAGTCACCATTATACATCCACAATTCTATTTTTTTTTTAAATTAATACCTACTGTTATACTCTGGCATGTTACAATAATACTCTCGAGAAATTATTGGGGCTTGAATACATATTTGAATGACCTCAGACATTTCTAAGCTGCCTTCTTAAAAATTGTGTTTTAATTGTTCTTTTAAGGCTGTTCAAGAAAGAAAAAAAAGTTGTTAAATTCCATATTCAGCAATTTCTGTACTTAAATCATGTGTAATGAAATGATTTTAAACCAGAACCGATACATTAAAATACATTTTTGTTACTTTTTATATACTTTATCGTTATGAAGTTATGGCAAGCAAAACAGAAAAAGTATTCATCATTTATGAACAAAATTTTTTTTAATTACCTTAAAAAGTGCTTCTAACATCCCAAAGAAATTTTGTGAAGCTGTCAGCAGGCATTCTCGAGAGAAAAAAAAATTCTTTCAGCAAATTTTATAACGAAAATTAGCAGCAACTTGGATTGCCTAAAAAACTGAAACCGTTAGGTGAATGTCAAATATAATGGTTTTACACACTAGCGCCATTCTTCCTGATTACATAGACACCAAGTTTATAGCAATGCAAGCAGTCTACTCTTTGTGGTCGTTGACTGAAGTAACATGTGCAAATCCCTGTCGACGACGTGACGAGGATCCGCTGAGAGACGTCGATATACCGCGATAAGTTACCAGTAAGGTGGGGCCCCTTGTGGAGTTTGCTGCAACAGCGCTGGGGGTTTTGTGAGGTACGGTGGCTCGCTTGATACTTGAATTTTCGTGCGGGGTTTTTGGTAGATGCGGTGTAGTGGATTTTGCGGGGTTTTTTTTTGTTAGACGTGTTGTGGATACAGTTGGTGTAATTAGCAGTGATAGTGAAAACTAGTGCGTGTTATATTTAACTTTTTTCGACATAGCAGAGTCTCAGCGATGGATACAATTGAGGCATAACAGGGTTCCCACAGTCAGGAAAAGTCAGGAATTTGAGAAATGGTCAGTAAAAGTCAGGAATTTTATATATATTCTGGCATTAGTCAGGATTTTTACCTTAAAAATGGTTAAAGTGAAGAAAAAACATTGTTTAAAACTGTGTTTATCCAGGTACCTCGTCGCTAGACAAACAATTTAGGTATTTACTGTAAGCAGCGCCGTCCGGGCTGTTTACAGCAACGGCTTTCGGCTTGTCTGCTATTACTCTGAAGCTACAAATACAGAAGCCTCTCACCAAGATCCTGTGCATGTTCCAACTGGAGACAAATTACTTGGGTCATATTGTATTAGGGAGGAAGTAACAAGAGCAGAAATTATCTGGGCATTGAAAGTTGTAGAGAGTAGATACTCTAAGAGTTAATGCGCTGATATTCGTGATGTGTTCTCATTCATGTTTCCTGATAGTAACATTGCTAAACAATTTTCTTTAGGTGAAACTAAGTGTTCCTATGTTATCAACCATGGAATTGCACCCAGGTTATCAGAAATTCTCGAAAGTGCAATTCATGATTGTCAATCTTATGTTGTTTGCTTTGATGTGTCGCTCAACAAAATAACACAGAAAAGTCAAATGGATTTATGTGTAAGGTTCTATGATGTTAATATGCACAGAGTGTTGACTCGTTATTGGAATAGTGTTTTTCTTGAGCATGCCACTTCGGATGATTTGTTGTGTAAATTCAATGAAGTTCTGCTTCCCATGAAGAAAGAAAATGTTCTTCAAGTGTCGATGGATGGGCCTAATGTTAATTTAAGCTTTTTGGGCAAACTTGCAAACCAAATGAGGGAGGAAAATCCACATGGTAAAGAACTTGTAAACATAGGAACATGTGGTCTTCATGTTGTGAATGGAGCAGTCAAAAAAGGGTTCAGTGATGTGAAATGGGAAGTTGTAACTTTTCTTAGGAACATTTACTTCATTTTACATGATTCACCTGCAAGACGTGCAGATTTTAAAACTGTGACTGGTATTTCATGTTTCCCTTTAAAATTCTGTTCCACGAGGTGGGTGGAAAATGTAGCTTGTGCTGAAAGAGCAATATTTTTATATGACGATATAAAAAGGTACATTCTGATAGGAAAGCTTCCTCATACTAAGCTTGTTAGTAATGTGAAGGAGTGTCTTAGTGACCCACTGATGAAATGCAAATTGGCATTTTTTAAACTTGTTTCAAATAAGTGTGTACCTTTTTTAAGACGTTTTCAGAGTGCAAAGCCCATTGCTCCTTTCCTGTACACTCATATTTGTAACATTCTGAGCAGCTTAATGGCAAGAATAGTAAGAACTGACAAAATGCCCAAAACAGATGGCAAAGAACTTTTCAACTTAGATTTAGAAAACCTAGACAATCTTTCTAAGGTTAGTTCTGTTGACATTGGAGTTCTGGTAAAAAAGTTGTTAACATAAACACAGGTGCCGGAAAAAGAACTGCAAGTGTTCAGATTTGACTGTAGGAAGGTTCTAATATCTGTCATCGAAAAGATAAGAAAACGCACAGGTGGTAATTTAACTATACTTATTGGTGTGACAAGCTTAGATCTGAAGGTCATCATACATGAACCCACTTGTGGTTACAATCGTATGAATAAATTGATAGAAGCATTACATGAAGCAAATCAAATTAGTGATAATTTTTCTGAAAAGGCAAAGCAGAAGTATAGAAATTTATGTATTGATGCAAAAAGTAATTTAAAGAGTGACTTTGAGAAGTTTGAAGCAAATGCAGATATTGGCTTAGATGAGTTTTTCTCTCAGATTATGAATGGCAAATCCAATTATGAACAGTTGTGGGAGGTGGTGAAACTTTGTCTGATCCTTTCTCACGGCAATGCTGCTGTTGAAGGAGGATTTTCAATAAATAAATCACTGTTGGTGGAAAACCTACAACATGAGTCACTCATTGCACAAAGAACTGTCTACGATGCTATAAAACACTATGGTGGGATAGTTAATGTACCTGTAGATGGGAAGATGTTACTGTCTGTGAGGGCAGCTAGAAGGAAGTACGGAG
>PNEQ01097720.1:0-29026 GCA_003012365.1 Medauroidea extradentata
CCAGAACCGTATTTATTAAATCATTGCTTAATTTCTTGTCACTATTTACATTCATTTACATAAAATGGTTCATTTACTTGTTCACATTATTGATCTCTTAATTACTACATATCTATTACACTGTAACAACTAGCAAAGCCATTGGCTGGACCCCTCCCCTCGTGACCAGCTAGGGAGGTGGTTCGAGCGGGGGTGGGGTCCCAAGACACACTATGCACCTGCTCGTCTCTCCCTCGTCTTCACAAGGACAAAATATATACAATTTCTTATTTTTAACATAAAACTTGGTGTAGTAATGGTATTTCGATGAGAACTATTGCAATGTGATCGTGATACATTGACGAGAAGAATGAATGGTCGCAAGACATAGTTATTATTGCACATTAATTTATGATGGTTGACACTGATGACTATTGAATATACTAAATCGGGGTGGCGACAATATGGGCCTGTCACAAGTGTTTTAATTTCACGTAGTGAAATATTAACAGCAAGTTAATCTCTGTGCAACTGATCAGTCTTCTTTTCGTTAGCATTCGTTTCGAATACAGAAATGTTTGCGTCCTGGCATTGGAGGGCAAAAGGGAGGACTCATCAGACGAACTTACTTTGCTCATTTCAGTTATTTTTCTCGACCAAGATTTAAAGGCGAAAACACGTTTAAAATATATTTTACTAAGGGCCGGTCTTACCACCTCTGGGTAACATCTGGGTAAATGTTATCTCCTAGCTAGACGACAAACTGCGTCTTACGAACTCTAGGTAGGCCTAACTAAGGGATAAATTTCTGGCTATTTTATCGGGAGGTTGAAGCTCTGATTAAGGCGTACACTGCAGTTAAGTATGGCTACGAAAATATATGTTAATTTTTTAACCTGGTTTGTGCTGTTTCTTGCGTCAAAAGAATGTTTCGGTTATGTTTCTCGTAATTTCAAATTGTGTAGACTTCTCATACATGCAAAATTATGTAAGAAGTGAAGGATCATATTTGTGAGAAGAAAATTGCCACGAAGTTTTACGAGCATATGCCGAAATTGTGTTTTGAAGTGTGCTGAAAATAAAAAATATTCGTTAATGTCTGGGTTTCAGACGACAGTATGGTAGAATGACATAATTCAGTGCTTTATTTATGAAAATCGGCATTTATATAATGCAAGGGAGATACGTCAGTGTGCTGTTTGCCAATTGCCTGTTGGCCTACACAATTTGTTGTAACCACGGTCGTACTGGATGTAATGTACGTAATTGCTTCGCGAATTCCACATAAGTTTTGTAACTCGTGTAATAAGGTAGGCCTATATATGAGTAATGGCTTTCGTTTAGCGATTCAAAATGAAATCTTCATACATAATTTATAAATAATTCAGTAGGCTTACTTGTGCGTTGTGCATACATATGACAGTCATACAAGGACTTTAGCATAAATTTGACTAGGCTGTGCCTACATAAATTGCAATTTCAATGTTAACCCAGGTAGGTGTGATTTATGTAGGCAGCAAATATTTATCAACAGTTAATGACACTGAATTATTAGTTTTATGAAAAACTTTAAACTAAATGTGTAGTCCTCCCATCTTATGAAATAAAGGGAATCCCAACAAAATCACTCTTAAATAAGGCTCATGCAATGTGGTATGTGGAAATGAAACAAGTAAATAAAACTGGATTTATTAAAATTACCCTAACCCTAAAACCAAGTTTTCTGGGTAAGTTTGAAAGATACAGAGCAGATGTAGAAGTGGAGATGTGGATATTCAGGGAGGTGCTGGACAGGGAATGTAAGCAGGATAAATTCATAATATTTAGAAGTGATAGGGAAGAAAGGGGAGGGGGAATAATGGTGTATGTAAGGGATGGGTTAGAAGGGTTGGGTTATAAGGAGAACATTACAGCTTGACACCTGATCATTGAACAATTTCACCTTGTTGATGTCGTCGTTTATTGTATTATTATTAATAGTATTATTATAAACAAGGAAACTGTATTTTGCAATGTTCTCGACAGTTACTGAAACAGGTACTAGCGAAACAGTTTCGCTATTTAATACGTTAATATTTAAATTATTTAGCTATTACTTCGAAATAACATTTAAGTTTTAACACTTATCACAAAACACTCGTAAAATGCGAAAGTAAATACTTGTAAGCCTAACCTCAAAAATTAAATTTAGCACCAAGGTGTTTTTATTTATTATTTCTGTGTGGCCGTCGGTCGTACATGTAATATCCAGAAAATAAATATTCACAGATCCAACAGACCAATCAGCAGCCACGACACATCCATACAGTCTGTGCAATCTAACTACATTTCTAGCTAACCTTTGGGTAGTTACACAGAGGTATAAATCAAGTGGTAAGACGAGACTTTAGATAAAGTGCCATGTAAGTTTAACTTCAGGGTAGTTACCTGCAGGTTAACTCAGAAAATGGTAAGACCGGCCCTAAAAGCAATGGAGCAGAACTCTTGAATGTTTTATGAACCAAAAACAGAATGTTTAATTTTGTGCATAAATTATTTTCTACTTTAAAAGCCTTAGATAACTTCTACTGATTAAATTTCAATCCCTTGTGGAGATTTTTCGTAATATTAAGTCAATGCGAATTTCTTTTACCGAACTACGTAATAAGTAAATAAAATATTAATGCTTATTCATAAACAAGAAAAGAAACTGATACTCTGTTCGAATCGATAGTTATCGTAGTTCTTTCATAGTTTTAGATCGGAAAAGGGCGATGAAAATTCCTCACGCACCTTTATTTTAAAGAATTATTCACAACGAACAGTTTAAATGAACTGTGATAACGATAGAGATCATTGGAATGTCCAACTATATTTTCTAAAGAGGGAAAGATTTTAGTCAGCACTCAACATCGACGTCTTATGCGTTGGTGAGAGGTGACATGACTCGAGTATGTAACAGCGCCGGAATGAGAGGGCGGGGGAAACGGGAGATTCCTGAGAAAACCCGCCGAACAACGGCATCGTACAGCGAGATTCCCACCGATCCCACAGGGAATCGAACCGACATTGCCTTCCTAGGAGGTAAATAGTATGACCATTCGGATACAGCTGCTTCCAATTCGACGAAGTTATACTGAAGAGACTCATTCACAATTTTGAGATAGTCATGCCAGTAAAAAAATTTTTGGTAGGATATCATAGAAAATAACACGAATTAAGTCACCTTATTCGAAGAAAAATACGACTCCAAAAAATTGGTTATAATCCCAGCAGTATACTTTGACCTAGGGCATCTTACTTTCAGTATACAGTATGTTGGTTCTATTCTGCACAATCCCGTCCAATAAAGCTTACTGTAATATAGTCCTCAGTAATCTTGCATGGTATTACACTGTGATGACTCATCGTTCGTTAACCTATCGCAATGCCTTAAATTCATAATAAGGAACCTGAACAGAATCACCATCACGCGCAGAGCTTCAGATACGTAAATGTATTTATACTAACTCCTGTGAATGGCGTGGTCATTGGAGAGCGGACGACATGGATCGCTGTAATGTCGACTTTCACCGCCAGGTTCGCTCAAGTGCCTGCGCCCCACTCCCAGCGCGGAGAGACAGTTGAAGGCCGGCTGTTGCACCGAGCAGCTCGGCTGGTCGCTACGATCCTCACGTGCTGTCCAGGTGAGTGACTATATAGCCTACGTAAGTTTTAAGTTAAAAATATACTTTTGAAGCCTGTGCGTAGTTGTATACAATGCGATATGTATATCTTCCTTACATTTAATTTTAAAATATTATCGCAGTTTATATTTCGCTATGCTACAAAATTAGCTTACAGGAAGAAAAAAAAAATTGTTATTATTATTGACAGTTGATGAGGTAGTCTTCCAAAATACCCTCTTTACACATTAAGTGGTTATATCGACGTCAGCGCATTCACGTAATTTATGTGCTCTTGAATTTGCGCATTCATACAACCAAGACATGTAAGTGGGTTTCGCGTTTCTTCGTCAAAGAGGTAACTAGAGACGGTGACAAATGGGATTGCATAATTACAGAAACTGAGACGAAACACTATGTAAATAAACTAAGATTGGATTGCCGGAACAGGTAATCGAACCAGTATCCTTTGGAATACAAGTGGAGCAATTTATCGATCGTGCCACCTTGCTTGGTATTCTATAACGTCCAATTTAATTATGCAAAAGTGTTTCCTATGATTACCTTTTTAAAGGAAATTTGTCGTTCACAAAAGTGTAAAAATTGTGATTGTTAAAACATTTTGCGTTATTTATTTTTAGGTATACACTGTTCACGCTTACGAACGTATTTTTTGAAAGCCCAAATTATCCGCTTTGCACATTTGCATTATGAAAACTTGCCACGATATTTTTGTGGCAGCTATGCTAGCTTTATTTTTTTTTATTAAGAGGATCTCTTTAAGTATTATAGATTGTCACAAAATAATTTGCAACTGTTAAAAAGGTTTAATTGTTACAATGCTTGTTTTTTTTTTTTTTAATGATTATTATGGTACAAACATAACAAACTGTCCCTTTGGATAGAAATCACGCGTAATTTAAACCGTGTTCAGTAAGAAAATGTTTCCGAGACCCTATTTACAGCTTAAAGATAATATATATGCCTGTGTTTGTTTAGTTAAGATTAAGAATGTGTATTTTAAAATTTTGTTCAACAAAATTTGCGTAGAATATCGTAAAGAATTGTGTAAATGCATCAGTTTGAAAATTCGGAAGGTTTTTGAACTCCTGAATTACTATTATAATCTTACTATTTTAAGAATTATAACTTTACAATTTACTCTCATTGATAATTCATGTAGTATTAATTGAACTGCTTTAAGCTATGTAAAGAATTTAACGTTGAAGTTTTCTTTCGTTTCTCTAGTTTAATTTAGATTAAAGACAAATATTTACTGTTTAAATCCCATTATTAATATCGACTTGCATTTCCACTTTTTTTCTGTCAGAGGAATACAAATTTATTACCAAGTAAACAAATCATTCCTTATTGAAATGCTTAATGTCTCAGGAAAGTAATTCATACACAGGATGTGAATACAAATTCAAAATATATGAAACTGCCGACACTGAATTATAAAATTGCATAAATATTTATCAATTAAACTATGTTTCTTAGTCTGAGACTGAAACTTGCAAAGTTTCAGGGTAATTAATACATCTCTTGAAATATTGGGACAAATTTAAATTGTGTATTTAAGGCCATTGCGTATTGAATTATCGTGATATTTACAACACATTTTAATTCATTTCACGCAGTATGCTAGCGTTCCAAAAATAATTGGGTGATTTCTTCCGGAAGGCATGTCAAATACCTCAACGGTTTCCATTGGAGACGGTAGGCAAAGGTAAGAGAACATTCCACCTCATACGTACTGCAGGTCATAATGTGCTCAGCTTGTTTCATGAAACGTCTTAACGCTCTACTTATTTTCCCTGCACTAAGTGTGTGCTCTAATAGCGGATGTTTGTTATTGCGGCATGTCTCTAAGTACATGTGTTTTGAAACACATCCCTCAACAAAACTTATTACACGCAACTAGCTTAATTTCTAGGATCAGTTATCTTGCTACGTTTGTGCCTAATCTGACACGCTCTTACATGATCTTAACTTGTACTTGAAAATAAATTGATATTGTTACTATTTATTTAATTATAGACTTGCAGTTGCATATATGTCCTTGGCGGTATTTAGAACTAATGCATTAACCACAGAAAGTCGCTACAAAATTTTTTTTTTAAACCACGATTTTTTCGTACTTAATAAGCACATAATATTGAATTTGGTTTAGCATATACATACAAGTAAAGCAGTGTAATACAAAAAGGTAATGATGACACTAGGGAATATCTTTAATATACATATTTAAAGTCAGTTCCGGCACGAACATATAATGTCACCTAAATGTATGCGGTTTCGGTAATTTTCCTTTAGTATTTAGCAACATACAGATCAGATGTTATATATATAGCATCGCACTGTTCGCTCTGAAGATACTGTTAATTTTTCTACTTGTAGGAGCATAATAAACAATTGACGGGTCTTAATAAAGTGTAGTAAATAAAGCGCGAGATTCGCTGCTGAATGTGGTATTCATCAAGGAATAAGTGGCACTACAAACTTTTTCTTATTTTGACAAGACTTAAGACTGCATTTATTAAAAGTTTTTCTAAAACGCATTTACACTTCGTATTGAAGTGACATTCGAAAGCAATCAAAAATGTTATTAGGTGTAAGCGATGATTTCGTCAATGGCAAGCAGCGTTTATTTACATCGTTAAGTGTGTATATCATTATTATTCTTTAATTTTGGAATAGTTTATTCGAAATTGAAAAAAAAAATTAAAATAATTACTTGCGGTTTCACTGCAGTTGAATTGCTTTGCTGTATCTAACGTCAGTAAGTTTAACGTCGATTCACATTTACTTTTCCCTAAAACAACCATTGACGAAATTACTGCTAAACATTTCTACGACGCTGTTACATTTTAGTATCGTTATCAAAAGCTAATTATTTCTTAATAAAATCGCGTGATACTGCAAAACAGTTTTATCAAGGGTAAAACATCAGCATACATTGCCTTCAGTGTTTAAATTTGATTCGTAACAGTAAGAGATAATGTTTTGACAGAATGGAAACTCAGTTCACCATTAGCAACGCTCACGGCTTTACCAGACAGTCGAGCTGGAGCGTTCTAAGTACTTGAAGAAGAACGCGTGAAGCCAAGCAAGCCAAGGTCAATGTATTGCGCAAGCTCATTGTTGTAACCTCGACGCTATACACACTTCGTCTCCGCGTTGCCACGTCTATGTCTGCAGAACACCTGCAAACAGGTGTGCTTGAAACCTTACGTCGAATGGAAATGTAGACATCAAGCGAATTACTGGAATACTCCATGGAGGATAATATCTGATTGACTTATCACAATTCCATGGGACTCTCTTGCAGCGTAGATATTTCATTAAATGGTGTATGTTTATACAACACTAGCCAGTAGTTTGCTTTGTTCTCGAGAATAATATAAAAATTGTATTTTTTAATTCATTAAAGGCTTGAAACCCCAAAATCTGTAAGAATGAAAAGAATTATGATTATTAAGTTTCTTACTTAATAACATTCAGAGCTGTACAGTAACTGGGTTCTAATAATACTCGTGTTTTAGCTTGAAAGTAGTAATTGTTTATGCCTGTGAACATCTGCACGAAAGGTTTTCGGATGGTAGAATTATTTTCAAATTAATATTTTGTATTTTTGAAATTGTTCATTGCAGAGCTCTCAGCACTGTTAAACTAACCCAACTTTTAAAACGTTTTCTAATTTTAGATATTGTTGCGGTTTTTCGCCTTTATTTTTCTAAATATATATATTTTTTAATTTTGCTTGAAAACTAAGCATACTACTGCCTAGTGTATACAGACAGATGTCCATTAATGAAATATCTGTTCGAAATAAACCCCTTTGCATAAGGATGACCAGTTCAGGTTTTCTTCTAGATTGAATGTTCCAATCATTCTGTAGTCATCGTATCTTTCCATTCTCATTAACGATAAAGTTTCGGGAACAGCTATAAATGCAAGCAAATTTTTGCCTGGTTTACTAAATAGGGCTTCAGTCTACCAAAATTCACTTGGGCGCTGCACAAATTTAAATTTTTTGTCGTTTTTGATTAATTACTAAACGTGCAGATCACGGTTTACATAAAAAATTACAAGCGTACATGAATGTTCTTGAAACACGTAATGTATTCTAGAAAAATATGTCCTCCTATAACTTATATTGATAAGAAACGGTACTTCTTTTAATCGGCAGCGTGTATGAAAAGTTTATATAACGAGAAGTAAGGTAATTGGCCTGTACGTGTCGTCGACAACAAGGTCATTAGAGACGGTGACAAACTCCTTGGTAGAATGACAGGAACTGAGAGAGGATTCGGCCATGGCCTATATTAAAGAACCATCACAGTATTCGCCTGCGGCGATTTCAAAAAACAACGGAGAACCTAAATCTGGATGGGCACATACGGGGATCGAACCCAGGTCCTCCCTAATGCGAGTCCAACGCGTTACCGTTGCTGTATGAAAATTGGACATATATATATATATATATATATATATATATATATATATATATATATATATAATACAAAATAATTATTTTAAACGTTGCCTAGAAATTCCACAGCTGCAGACTTACATGTGGTACAAAAACCACCTAATATTAAGACTCAAAAATAAAAAACAAACTACATAAAATCGTATTAAAACTATTCCGATGAAGAAGAAGCGATATGTATGTCAAGACCGAAGCACTTTATTCTTAGTTCTTCACTATTTTAGTAATGTACCCTACACAAACCTCTTACAACACCCATACTCAGTTGGAAAAATTGTTTTCCTATTACGACAGTCAGCAATGCGAGGTGTGTAGCCATATTTAAAGTTTTATTGGTATATGATCGTAATCATTGAATAATTTTCTTGCTAAACTAGTACCACTGCCATTAACTCTGACATACATTTCACCTCAGCGTGTTCAATTTTGGAAATATTAGGGTGCGTATTATGTTAAATCGAATCGTACAGAATAGAACGATTTGTGCAGCAGTATTCTGAGGTTAAACAGTGTTTCTCATTTAAATATTGCGTTGGTTGAATTTAGCTAGGAAAAATTAAACAAAGACATACATAAACAATATGGTCTACTGCGCTTCGTAAATGTGGTGGACACCATTGAAGTTAGAAATAAAACCTGTATTTCTTGTAAATAGTTTTGAATTTATTTGAGATAAAACAGTGACGTTTAAGATAGTAAAAATTTGTACCAATACTTACAACGCCTGCGAAACCGGTTTTAAGTCTTAATTGCCATAGAAAAGATTGTTTGGAACAATGTTTTCAAATAAACTTTATATTGCTTAAGACATACTTTTTTCAGGTTAAAATGGCCATTCGGGATGATAACTTTTGCAAAACAAATTTATCGTGTTACCTATTGATAGTTTTTTTTTTTTTTTTTTTTTTTGGTACAGACTGCAATTCTGGATAACAGCATTTGCAAAGCAATATCGTGAACAATTCCTTTCGTAAGGAATATACATAAATAGCAGTGCGCCCGAGGCTTTGCTCGCATGTGTTACTCATATAATATTTGCGTTAATTGAAACACATCGTTGTACAACAGATAGGTAGTTCAATCATCAAGTGTTAGAATGACGTAGCTGCTAGTTGAGTTAACTCTGCAGCAGGAAATGTAGCTATAGCTGTCCACGCGAAAAGTGGTCTTAAGTTTGTCTCTGCAACTAACAGCGACTTCACCTGGGCCTTATTTATAGCCCTGCAAAGTTGATGTTGTGGGGTAGTTAGAGACTCTTAAATATAAGAGGTTAATCGAATGAAAAACGTCTCATTTACTCCGTGCACAACCATTGATGACGATACCCTTAGTTATATATTTTCAAATATTGTCTTGAATTTTAATGCCATTAGAAAAATCTGGTGGGAAAAAGTTTCCCGGAAACGTATTTTGTGTCCCAACCTTGAGATTAGTGAGATGATATATGTGGGATGACGTTGTCGAGGAACCTAACTGGAAAGTGATCTGCATAATGCATTTACACCTTTTAAACGACTACATGCAAATCGCACTAATTTGATCTGCTTTGCAGTTTTTGTGTATTAAAATTGAACGTTTGCACGTTGATTTTAACGGAATTCGAGCCCACAACCTCACAGAATGTAGACCGGAGCTTCAAACAGCTGCATCACGTAACGTTGAAATAATTCATGAACACTAATTGAATTTAAAAAATATAATATTCATGTCCTGAACTCATAGAGGTTGTACAACACGACCTCTCGATAGGTTAGGGTGAATCTGCTGTCTTATTTATTTATCGTTGGTCGTACTTGTTTTTCGGATCGTCTGCCTTGAAAGTTTGCAAGTTTAGTTTTTTGTCTTAATAATCATGTTTTATTATAAAGTAACAAAACTTACATATAATTTTTAAATTATTTCTTAAGCATCACTCTGACGCGAAGATCACCTCAGTATCTGTACCGGTTAGCTAGATATCATGTGCTGATAGTAAATAAAATTTATGCTTTTTCACAGTTTTTGGTTTCGAATTTCGCAATATTCAAAATTCACATCTTAGACATTTCTATGAGTATCCAATTGAAATGCATATCACGACGGTAGCACGTTCAGTCGAATCAAAACCGATAACTCAATAACTCATTAAAATACTAATATGACCCCTGCACAGTACTGACAGTTAGAATTTCGAAAAATCTGAAAGCCGTTCTGCGATTATTTCTGTAATCATCACCCTGAAGCAAAAATTATCTCTATATCTCGACGGGATTGGTAGATATCGAGGATTGATCTAAAACTCATTACAGGTCTTTTCACCTCCTAATAAACTGAATTATAAACTCTTGCGTTACGTTTTAGAATATTTTTTTTTGGTGTCTCGTTGACGTGAAAAACTCGAAAATTGTCCGCTGGGCTCATGATACATCGACGATTAATTGAAAACACATTCCACCACTTTTCACCCCTTTTCACATCCTTAGGTGGCGAATTTCAAAAAGCCGTGAATAACTTAACATATAGCTATTTGAGTAGGCCTAAGCTTAAATCTTAAAAAAAAATCACGTCGCTAAATAAAATTCAATGAGATCGATATATAACGATTGTGAATAGAAAACTTATTTTACCCTTTTTTTACCTCTTTGGGGCTGAATTCGGAAAATATATTTTAATGGTATTTGGGACATTTATAAATGCATCATTCTAAAGTAAAGAGCATTTCGATATCTCGATAGATTCGATAGATATTGAGGAATGATCGAAAAAAGAAAATAATTTCACCTAATCCAACTCTTAACTAAAGATTTTCGAAACGTTTTTGAGAACTATTTCAGACATTTATATACGTAACCAATTGAAATAAAAATCACGACGATTGTCAATTGTATTTCAAAGATGTAGAAGATGAATAAAAAAACTCATTTTGCTCCTTTTTACTGCTTGGAGCTCGAATTTCAAGAAACCCTATAATTTCATTTGGGGTAGGCTATTTACGTAAGCGAAATTTTAAATTGAAAACCAACTCTGTTTCCCGATGATTTCTATAGATGTCGATAACTAATCGGAAACGCATTTAAGGTCTTTTCATCCCCTTAAATGTTGTATTACGGAAAATCCTTAAATTGGCTAATATGCATTTGTGTGTGTGTCCTTTTAAAGTAAAAATACCGACGAAGGGCTGTCGGGTTCGAGCTCTATCGACGTTTCTTCGGAAATACATTTCACCCATTTTCACCCCCTTAGAGGTCGAATTTCGAAAAAAAAAAAAAAAAAAAAAAAATCCTTTTACCTCCTCCGTTGCCAGAACTAAATGTGACAGCTGCCGTGCCTATTTGATTCCTGCAGGCAGAATTTATAGTTTAACACAAGATTCAAGGTAAATTGTCCATTTAGCCTACAAAGCATAACTTTGTTCTTCTCCAACAATATTATTAAAATAAAGTACTTCATATTCTCAAGCAAAATTAAAATTGTTTTAAGAATTTTATCAATTTGTTGTAACCATCAATACATTACTTTGTTTTACAGAACTGTCTTACGACGAAAGTGACACACTAAATTAACATTGGACCACTGTCCATAAAGTAAACATTAGCTATGCGGTGCTTGGCTTACGTAATTGTGAGGTAAAAATAAGACCTTTAAAGAAGGCATAAAATTGTTAGTCTTCTGTTCACCGTACTGGCTGTTATGTAACTTAGCATAAGCGGAAGAATATTTTGTGTAATGTTTCGCTTAGATAGCCGCAGCTGGTGACATCACTGCGCAAACAAATCTAGCGAGTTAACAGCAGTTGGCCAACACTAGCTGACCACACATCTCAGACGCACTGATGTAGACATAACAGTTTGGCATTACCGTTAGTGTCGTCAACGTACCTACATACCCAAACATTTATGGTTCACGGTTACGTGCCGGAGAATGTAGTTTTACAATGCAATCGTAAAATTAACTACCGTAGTTATAATTCTAGGGTTTATGACTAAATAATTTATTTCCAACTGAAATGTGTTTCTCGTTTAGTCAAATCTATTTTATTACAATATCTTCCTGTTATATTGGTAGTAGGCCTACCTATAAAAGGTTTTATATTACTTTCAAGCGATTTTATATTTTTTATTTAAATACGCCAGAATATTAATCATATCAGTGATATTAAAAAAGTATAATATGATACATACGAGTCAATCTGCTACAAGTCTGATGCAGTTAATTGTACCATAAATGAAACCTAATGAACCTAAACAAGTTAGCTTTGCCACGAACTAACTACGACCAAGGGTACATTTTTGTGTAGGACTTCTCCCTCATGTTTCTACCGAAAGAAAGGGGAAAACCGATTCCACAAACAACTGTAGTATTGTTTTATTCGCCACGTATGGCTGTATTTTTAATTGTAGTTTAACGATAACACAAAAATAACGCTACTAAATCAGAGAGCCGTAGAATACTGTATTAGCTGTATTACATAGTTTGCTTCGAAATAAAATATTTATCCGAAACGCTTTCGTGTTAGTGTACTATATCAAACCACTAATAATTTTAATTTAACGCGAACATCGCTTTCAGTATCTATTTTCCCGACACGAATATGTTGCAACGTAATTCGTTCAGAATTTTTAATACGGAACTAACATAAATAAAAATATTACTTTAACTTATCCTGTTAACAAATTTGAACCATGACTAAGTATTTAATCACACGTTCAGTTTTTATTTTACAAACACGGTGTTCTCAGTTTATAACTAAGGACGCGCTTATTACTGACACTACACAATAATTTTTACGTTCACATCCAGAATAATTTTTTGATTCGGAATCTTGTATTAATTGAAAAAGAAGTACTGTGCACTCAAATACAACCGTATTTAGGTAAAAATAAAATAAAATTTAATGTTGTTTCATTAAAAATAAAAAAATTATATATATATATACACACACGCGTTTTTGTTATTTCAAAACAAACATAAGAACGTTTGAGTGACAATTAAAAAGAGCAACTATGCTTTGAAAGACAACCATATTAGGACACAAATTAACCTCTTGCGATTTTAGATGATAAGAAAGTTTTATAATATTAATCGTTTTAATTCACTTTTATTCCTGACATTCATTAAACATAATTATCTCAAACATTATTTTTACCACTACAAGTTTAGCTTGTTTTTATCAAACAATTCTTGTAAGCTTCTGTGTCTCGGTTACGCGTTTTATGCTTCGATGTTTGAAATTATTATTCCTCTTTATTTAGAATTCGCAGTTGTAAAATAATTAGGATTCAAAGTAGAATATTTTCTACATAAATGTTAGAGAGATAAATTTGGAACCGAGAAACGCTTTTTATCTCTCTCTCTCTCTCTCTCTCTCTCTCTCTCTCTCTCTCTCTCTCTCTCTCTCTCTCTCGTAATTTCTTGCAAAATTTTAATCAGACCACACTTAGTTTGTGTTCTGATTGAACCAGTATGGCTACATCTCTCGTAATTTCTTGCAAAATTTTAATCAGACCACACTTATTTTGTGTTCTGATTGAACCAGTATGGCTACAGTGAACTTTGTATAAGATTTCTCTTATAATGTGGAGGATGGTAGGGAAAAACATTACAACTGTATTTAAATTACATAAATTATTGTAAAACCTGTTTGTAGGGTTAAAAATATATTAGTTTAAGAGACGTGCAAAATGTAAAGATTATACTACTAAAATTTTGCGTACGGCCAATACAAATGGAAACAAGACAAGTTAGACTAACTTTACTCACAAGTTTACAAGAAACTGAGAGAGGTGGAAGAGCGTTTGTCATAGGTCTCGCATTTGAAAGGACCGACGCATGATCCCACCTTAACTTTAGGAGCGATCAAGTCAAGACCGATATGATATCCACTATTATGACATATAGTTTGTAATATTGATGTATTATTGTATTGTAACCGATATATTTGATAATCTTAAAGTGTTCTATAATATTGTTGTGTGGTGAACTTAAGAATTAAATATAGGGCCTATTACTATTCCGAGAATGTTTCGTACAGTAAGTGGTTTTCTTTATTTTCCGTTGTGCAGATACGTTTTTCAAACAACATGCATCAGACATTACCAATAGTTTTATCTATTTTTCCGTTATTGATTGGATTAAAATCTAGTCTTAGCCAAATTTATGTTTGTTTCAAAATTACGACATCATTAATATTATTCAGTATTATAATTCGGTTAGAACCAAGGACATCTGTAACCACTTTTTTATGTTTGATTATTTTGCAATAATGTACGCATATCAAAATTCAAAGTAAAATTATCTACATTAATAACTCACATTTTTATCGTTGAAGGAAACATTGGTTTTAATTACTTTAACTGACTCTAGAAAAACACGCATAAAAATTACATCAAGTGTTATTTCATCCTTGACACATATGTTAACTGGCTTTTTTACTTCAGTGAATATATGTATCAAAAATAAACACCGATACTTATCTCAGGAAACAAAAGATAGTGATGTGACAGTTGGCCCCACAAAATTAAGGAAATATGGTATAACTGGATTCTGAACAATGAAAACATCCGCTTACGTGTTCACAATAAGTTCATATGTTTACTAAACCAAACCTAATGGCAAACCTTGTAGTTGTGTATTATTTTACCACGAAAATGTAAACACTTGGAAATGTATCAAACATAGAATAAATTTACGTGGGCTTGGTAAAAACTAAACTTGAATTTAAACTGTAATCGTTTGGTTAATATACATGGTGAATGATGAGGAAGATAATGTAGAAATCGAAAAGGGAATGTAGCCAGTAGAGAAAGTGAAAATGAAATAGAGTACAGCTTCAAGCTAGGAGAAACCGGAAACGGAACCGGTTGGTTCAAACTAAGGCAAGGTAAGGTCTGCAACTTGAAGTGGAGGTATCAGAGAAAGGAAGGAGAGTGGCAAGCATCAGAGGTTGTCATTTGGTAGAAAGGATTAAGAGTTGTCATGTAACACTGTGATGCTGTGAGTGAGTGGGAAAATTATGTCAGCCGCCTACCCGCGCGTTAGAGGCTCAAAGGCGAAGGAGATGTAAGGTCGACCTTGAAGCGCGCATCATATGCCGCGTCGCCTCAACGAGCCAAGCGCTGAAATAGCTTGTAAGTTTCCCGCCTAACGGTTTTTACTATGGGACATTAAGCGGTGACCATATAATTTAATTAATGGAATGTCTGCAACTAAGTTCAGTGCAGGTCGCAATCTGAGTTTCACATACATACAGTTAGTCCATTTTGAAGTACGGCAGTCTGAAAAGGCCGTTTTTATCCATGTTGGAGAGCTTACAGACAGTGTTATTAATAAGCGTGGTGTCTTAACAATAAGGTACCGACCTTGTCTGAAGTATGTTTATTTTCGTACGTTGCCACAATGGCCATACGTGGAATTTTTTTTGTAGAAAATAAACTGTTAACGAACACACTGCAACGCATTTGAAGCGTGGAGTAGGCGGCCGCCTTAATGTCTTAGCGCTGATGAGGGATGGAATAAGGTGGACATGGAGCAGGGCCGGAATGAAAGGGCAAGGGAAACGGCAGGTCCCTTAGATTGCCCGTCGATTAACGGCATCGATTGGTACGATTCCCACATGCGAATATCCGGGGACTGACCCCGCCGGAAATCGAACCCAATCCGGGTCTGACCATTAGGCTACCGTGGCTGTAATTCTGCAAATTGAATTATATTTCCTTTCTGAACAACATTTCTATGAAACTTTGATATGTATGGATTTTTTTTCCTCTTATAACTATATAAAAATTCAGGAATCATAATACTCACCGCGCAACGAAGTCGTCGAACATCATCAGACAGAGCACATTAACGTAATGTAATATTGTCGCATTGCAACAAACTTTCAACGACATTAAAGCACATTATGTACTACGCAAATGTTTTCAAGGCATTCCTTTGTCCCGTTCACAACACACTTTACTTAACCAATGATGTTTTTCTAAAGTAGTTATCCCTGCACATTTCTAGCGAGAGCGTGTTAAGTTTTGCAGTGTCTGATACGCCATTGCATGTCTGTTAAAATTCTTACACTTATTTCGTACTTGCAAAAATGACATAGGAATGTTAACTTGTGATGTTTATTAATTAATGGGCTATGTGGAATGATTGCTTTAGACTGTTCGTTTTTTTTTTTTTTTTTTTTTTTAATTTTGTTTAGTTTGAATCCCTATAATATTTGCTTCTGCCTGTGAAGATATAACTGACGTGACAAATGTATAATTTTATCTTTCAAAAGGAGGAAAAGTAACTAATTTAGGACGTCAACGATGGATTCGTGAAACTTGTAATTATATGGATAACGGCTATGCTTATTTTGCGACTCGTCACAAATCGGAAAATTATACGCATAATTTTACAGACAAGGAGAGTAAATGAGTTTTGTTTAATAGGGAAATCTTCAAGTTACCAGTAGTATTTGTCACGTCTTGTACATTAACACACTATCAATATCGTTAGGTACCAACTAAAAGTTGGTATATTTTATAAACTGTATTTTTTATGTTCGTAAGAAATCAGTACCAATGTCTCGCATTATGTTTGACCCTCAGTGTAATTTGTTCAAAACGCACTTAACATTAAATAGTACTGTACTACATTTCCAGAGTTAAAATAATTAAATAAAAAGGTATTTTAATACCGTATAATGTTTACAATGTATTAACAGTAAACACTGAAGTTCAAATACGTAGAATAACTTATTATAAATTCACTGCCAAAAAAATTTAAAAAATTTGATTTATGGCTGAATATTTGTCAAAGCGTAGTTGTTAAAATTCTGAACAGTTGAGTACTAACATCGCTTGATAAACACAGGTTATTGAGTGCTTAGTTTACGTGTTGAAATAAACGCAGTAAAATACGAAGATGTCATTTAAATAGTGCTAAAACTGATACTGTGTGTGCGGCGAAAGCGTAGCTTATGTATATACTGTATGTGTCGTGCCCTGTTTTATTCCGTTGTAAATGGTCCAGGATTTTCCCTCCACTGTGCGAAGATACGCTTGACTGCTAGATGGTGGAATAGGGCACGTGGACTTTAGACACCAGTATTGATCCATTCATCCCTGGGAACTGGTTAAGTCTGCGGTCGCCCTGCTGACTTCACAGATTTGCAGCAAGGGCGATTCAAACTTGCAACCGTGACGTCACTGTGCCGAAGTGCATTTCACCGATTATACAGCTAATATTTATTTGGATGTAGAAAGGTGGGATATAAAGGAAGCCTACGATCAAGATTAACTTACAGTCGATATCGAGTTCGTTATAGAAGAAAAATATAAAGTGAAACAGTAGTACTGTTAGATGCTCTGTTAACAGTGAGATTTTAGAGACATTATCAGTGTTATGAAACGAAAGGATTTACGTCCATGTCCTAAAGCTTGACAATCGCTTAAAATAATATAGACTGCCTTGGAAAACCGAAGTCAAGGTATGTGGAGTAAGAACTGAATTCGCGCGAATGTGAAGTGCTATTTTATACTGGGTGTCCTGAAACAACTATATAGTTAACACACTATGCGAGCACCGGGCTAAATTTCAGACAAACATATTAGTGGCAAAATTTTGGTCGATGACGTTTTACATGTAAAATGAGAAAACATAGCACGGTAATTACCAGTATTTCGCTTCGCAGATATATGATCTTACTACTGGTGTTATTACATGTGTATTTCTTTCTACAAGTTAAAACCCGAGCGCAGTCCAAACATTATTATACGTTTACGTGACGTAATACCTGGACGTCGAGTGGGAGACGGGACTCCGGGCAGTATTGCAAAATTTTACACATAACATTTTGTTAGAAAACATTTCGTCACTTACATATTAGTTTTAAATTGATCCCAGAATTCGTGTGGTGTGTTTTTATGCACATGTACTAGCATACTCTTCTCTTTTATCAACTGAATGTTTTATTTGTCATTTTTTAAACTACATGGACATTTATATCAGCAAAAATAAAATTGTTTCTCAACACTACATTATTTCTTTACCCTACGCAAGCGATGATATTTTTAAAAGTATTATAAGTCGGCTATACCATTAGTTTCGATTCTGAGACTCCTGAAATTTACCTATTCGACTTTTAGTAGTCAGCAAGCAAGACTGTAAATTTTGTACCGTTTTTTTTTTAATGACATCTGCCTGATTTTGTAACGCGCTAGAGGCTCAGAAGCAACCGAACTACACATGCGATCTTAAGATGGCCGTCTGGGAGAAATTATTTTGCGCGTCCGAGGCCTAGAAGTAATCATAAGGACGAGACAGCACGCGCATCCCGCCTCACTCTAGCCTTTAGGTGCAAGCCACTCAACTAGTGTGCAGTCTTCTCGACGATAACTCACATCTATAACATATTCATATTGTTCTTTGACATACTATTAAAGGCAAAGGTGTACTGTACCCGCCTATACCTTTTAAAAACTCTGTTCTAAGATCTACCTACATGTAAAAATACCGCAAAAACTCTCATTTTCGCCCGCTAGATAAAATGCTTTAATGGGTTGCGGTAAACCTGTAATTTGTATACACACGTGTAATGGTCTTTAAATGCTGTTCATGAGCAGACATCACTTATGTGCATGAGTACGCCCGTGAACTTTTCTTTCTCGAAAATAATTTTGCACAGTTAGTTTCAATGCCTTACGTGCACATCTGCAGCTCTTCTTCACAGTTATTGTCAGTCGGCGTGTCACTGTGACGTGACGTCCGACATTTCGCTACGCCAATCACAAAAAGGCAACTGCACACTCCACACGTCTGTGATTGGCGGGTAAAACCCCAAGACACGCGAGAGTTAAAACATCCAATCACTGACTATGAAGCAGAGCTAAAGGCCGTTCGGGATAAAGTGAGCACATTTTAACCTTTGGAAAATATCACTAGTCGTTACTGCATATAAGTCACCATTAGCAATAGTTGCTTTACTGCTTGTGTGGTTGGCAGCGAAATTACGCAATATAGTCCGTGTATTTTCCTATTTTAATTCAACAATCCAAAATTAAACGATCAACCAAATTCGACGTAATTGTATTTTGAATAATTAATAATTGGTTATTGAACTGTATCGATTCATACTGACTGCAGAATTTATCTTACTTGCGCAAACATTACGAGACGTGTCCCGAGAGGTTAGACATGTTCCGTCGTTAGTCGTTACGCGCAGAAAGACACGAGCTGGCTGAATAGAGAACTTCAGCACTGTTTTAAGTGCTCACTTTATCCCGAAGGGCCTATACAGGTTTGCACGTAATAAACTGAAACAAACTGGGGCAAAATTATTTTCGCGAAAAGTTCATGTTTCTAGCGATGAGCAGTTTTATTATATCCTGCTACTGGCCGAAGCTCTGCAGACCGCTCGGCGCCCCGGGCAAATGCCACTATACAGCGAGCGTCAAATGCCACATCGCTAGAACGATCTAAAGGTGTTAAACTAGCGTGCAAGATACCGCCGATACATTTTACCGCCGGATGTTAAGGGTGTTCAAGTTCTATAAATTCATAATTTTTGCTCCTATGAAATTATGTTAGTTTTATATGTGACAGTTTCCTCTTACAAAATTATTTTATCTCTCATAGTTTTCTCATAACGGTGCGTCAAAGTCAAAATTTGTATATTTCGCTCCCATTAAAAAAGTGAAAACTAATTGACTAACGTAAGTGAAATAATTAATGGTAAAATAACATACAATGGACCACGGAATTAAGCATTTAGAAAATACCGCATGAATTATTTCTATACATTTAAAAAATGTTGCATGTGCAATTTTTCTGTACTTTGTGTTGTTTTTTAATTCAAAATATTACGTTGTGGGTTTTAAAATGTTTTATTGCAGAGCTCACCGGATGTTAGTTCCCAGTGAATTATTTCATTCAAGTAGATCAATTAGATTTTCCTATTTGTATGGCAGCGTAACAAACTAATTTTGACTTTGATGCACTGATATGAAAAAACTATGAGAGCTAATATTGTTTTGTAAGAGTAAACAGTACTCAATACTATAGTCAACAAAACTAATACTGATAATTAACAAAATTCAAAAATATTTGCGTTTTGATTTATAATTATTTTACCGTCCGTAAATCTCTGGCGCGGAAATTTTCGGAGAGAAAAAATATTTAAAAATTATAAGGTGAACATTCTTTAAATTCGGATATTATAGAGTCCTAGATATTTTCAAACTAAAAAAAAAAAAAAAAATCACAGTATTTCATTTTTATGGATTTTATTTCCAATTCCTATTTTTTTTTTTTTTTTTTTTTTAAGTTATACTCAAAAGCAAAGTACTCTACCGCACAGTGCGATGTAAATAAACGTCCGGTAATAGAATATCAACTCGGCGAAAAAATCCCACCGATTTATGAGTAGTTTAGATTTTACCGACAATTGAATATTCCAGTGGTTAGCTCCGCGTCTTTCCTTTCCGTGACCCTTACGAGCCGTGACCGTAGAGTTTTAAATGCACGTTCATAGCTGAGCTTTCCTTACATTCGGTTAGTACAGTTTGAGATTCGTCAGTCTGTGAAGTCTGTTTCTATCCGTATAAAGGGGAATAGGGGAAATGTGTTTAATGATCATGGTATTAATAACAAAGCCATTCCTTACTTGTCAGGAAGTGCGATTTCTTTTCGTACATCGGCACAATGGACACATGTGGAATTCGTTAAAATGAACTTATGCATTTCCCAGTACATTACAACGAGTTTGAAGCGCGTTGTAAGCGGCGCCGTTAGGGTGTGACAGAGAGGAATAATCATAATTTTATATTTTGATGAAATAAGGTTAATTTTTCAGACGTTACTTACGAGTACGTTTGACTCTTAAATTAAGCCCATTCAGTTTTACCGTAACGGAATTTCAAAGTCAAAATGTTCAAGTTTTTATTTGATACACACTTCGAAAACCAATAAACATGAAGGAATGAAATTATTTACTGTGAACTTACATGCCACGGACTATGTATATAATAAGCAATTAGGCGTGTAAAAATGCTCTGAAATTTCGAATTGTGTGCTACTTTTATCAATTTATTTTAAAAATACGAAACTTTTTGTAGCTGATTTTTATAACGACTGTAGCTCGGAACATTTTTTTTTCATTGTGAATTATCTCGTTTCATTAGTTATTTTTCCAGGGGGTGTATGAAGTAAAACCGTACAATAATTTAGTTTTAAAATGTCATTATGGCGAAAGCTGGCAGAGCTTTATTTATTTAGTGTAAGGCAAATGAACTTCCAAGTAATGTCCAGAAAACTAATAACTATTTCATACAAACACGAAGTTATGATATTTCCCTTCTTGAACGCCGTTTAAGAGGTGGATGAACTCTTCGCGCATGTTTCCGTCGGGACAACGTTTTGCCTTTTTGGAAACGTATGTCTCGATGAACCATGTGGCTTCCAGCGAACCCATGTCACGTGTTGCTGTCTGCAATTGGCGGTCACAGTTGCAACACGCAGTCACGCAGCTCGACGGAAAAAACCGGGTTGCTAAAACCGGTTTGGAATTAAGAGAAAAACTTTCAGCCCGACCGAGAGAGTAAGAGTGCAGCCGCAGGGGAACTTGACCTACTTGCCCCTGGCCAGCAAGTCTTGTTCGTGAAGACAGCACGGTAAAGTAAACAATCCTGAAGAAAGTCTGATCAAGAGTGATGGAATAGGCTATAGCAGATACTTTCTAAGGATTGTTATTTCGTCGATCAAGTGTTCGTCAAAGCAAAATTTTTATTTTGTTTGTACTTATAGGTACAATGCTAAACATCAAAAAGTAAAAAAAATATTTACTTACAGATTTATATGTAAGTTTATTTGAATATTACTTGGCGACGTTGAAGGTACATAATGGGTGTTCTCGCACTCTATCGAGAATTATTGTTATTAATGTCTCGTGAAAACATTCATAAATTGTTCGTTCAAGTTGAACTGTATAATCTTCTATTCACAAAGCGTTTCATACGAGTAGACGACGGATGAAAATTTGACTCGTCGCACTGAAATTGGGCTACCACATTCCGAGTTATTACATTTCTTTGCAATTTGCAATATAAAACACACATTAGAATTCTCTGTTGCGAGTTTATCGTTTGCAGCAATTGAGTGTTTTAAATTTTGTTTGTTTCTGGTGTTCGTCGCAAATAAGCGTATGCTGCTTACGAATTATGGATGGAGAACGGAAATATTCGCAGGTTCAGACCTGTAGTCTAGCCTCCAAGAACATATGTGTATTAAAGTATAAACTATATGTTTACCTTATGCTCGATGACGCAGTGATATAGGCCTGCATTCAGTTGATTATGTACTATTGGCTCAGTAATTTACAGGAAGTGTCGAATAAGTCACGGGCCAATTGAGAAAATAGCACGAACTTACAGTTGCTGAAACCCTGCTTGTGCCTTAAAGAAAACGCAAATATATCAGGTCTCTGTTTATTAAAAAAAAAAAAAAAAAAACACAATTACGCGCTGTATTAATTTTCATTGACACTACACACTGTATATATAGACATTCTTCAGATATTTTAGAAGACTGCTTCGCAAGTATCTGTGGTTTCTCGTGCACTTATGCACCGGCAACCACAGAGCCTGTATTATGAATATTATAAATTACATATTTAGATAGATTGAAGAGACGCGAACATCTTTCGTACCACGACATTCTCCAATCAGTGTATCGTGCTGTGTTTTTACGACCATTATGACTGTTGTTTGATACGATTTAACAGTTCAGATACTAATAATAAACTATCACTAGAGGCCACGATTTTTGATGAAAAGAATTCTGCAACAATTTGTTTAAATGCCTTATGTGCACATATGCTGCTCTGCTTCGTGGTCAGTGATTGGCTGTTTTAAATTTTCAGATTCTAGGGTTCTACCCGCAAATTACAGACGTGTGGTGTCGCAGTAACCTTGTTGGCACAAGTCAAATGAACCACACTTGTGCAATTATACAATCTGGCAATAATCAAGAAGCAGACCTGCAGATGTGCACGTAAGTCATTGAAACAAACTGTTGCAGAATTCTTTCCACCAAATATCTTGGACTCTAACTATCATTATAGATAGAGTCCTGAAAAGTCCGCTTATTCTTTTACGCGCAAGCTAAAGTTCCAGCAACTATAGGTCTGTATCACGTTCACTATTGGTCGTTGACATACTCTACACTTCCTGGAAATAGCTGAGCCAATAATTAAACTGTATCCGAACACAGGGTCATTCCACAGTGTCAGCGAGCAGCTAATAAACAGCTTCTGTCTACACGATTTCACAAATATTCTTGGAGGTTAGCTTACAGGTCTGTGAACCAGCTAATTTTTCCGACCTCTAAGTCTAGGTAAAACCAAATTTTACTTGTTCTGTAAGTGTGTAAACCAAGCAAACTATTAAGCGCCGGTTTTTTTAGCTAACATAGATAGATGATAATATTTAATGCGGTGAGAGACGGTTCAGTTAAAAAGTTAGAGGTATGTTGACAAGTGGTAGTAAAACAAGAATTGATAAAAAAAAAAACCGTGCTCTACAGACTCATACAATTTAAGGAGAAAAATTAAGAACGTTTTATTTTGTTATCCTAGAAAAAAAATCTATTCATTTAATAAAAAAAACTATATAAAATACCCATTATTTGTGATTGCGGAAGAATGCTTTATTCATTCAAGTAATATTAACACATTAAAGCTATCTTACTCAATTTCGTCACATACTTACTTAAGAACATTTGTAAATACACCTACCAACTGGTTTAAAGAATAATAAATAACGAGGGTATAAAGAGGGCTCACATTATAGTGAATATGTTATTTCTGGTCGGCTGGACTTCATTGATTTCAATTTATCATTTTTGACATCGCAGCAACACACAATGTTGGATGCAAATCCATTCGCAAATGCTAACATTCTGGTATATTGCCATTAAAGTATTGTTAAGCTTCTTCGTATTAGGAAATATAAATGGGCCCGATGTAGTCATGTTTTGGAGCAATAAAACTTTTTGAACGCGGATATTATATCGAACCCGTAGAAAGAGACTATCGTAACGAAAATAACCATATTATTTCTATTTCCTATTAGTTTCTTTATTGTACAGACGTTATTATTAAAATCTCATTACGATATCAGTTTACATTATAGATAAATGATTTTGTCTGTACTAAGTAATGTTAAATAACCTGAAATTTTAATACAATTTCCCGAGAACATTTTTTTTTTGTTACGATGGGTTTGTTTTCAGAGTGCGATACATTATTGTATTTAGAATATAGTTGACAAGAAATTTTACAGATTTTCCAGGTATTATTTAGACTTATTTGAAGCGGAACTGTTGCGCAAAAGAGCATAAGTACTGAGAAATCTCAATGTTTGCCGACTTGTTCGTTACGTGTGTTAAACGGATCTTGCCTTTTTAAAAATGTTATTCAGAGTATTTCGTGTCTAAGCTTCACATATGCTACTTGCGAATCTTTCAAAATGTTTTACATTCTTAGGTGTTTTATATATGCCTGAAATTATAAATATCAGTAATAAATTCATTACGTGCCGGAGCAATAAAATTTGAAACTGTATTATATAATAGGGTTTTTGCCTTACGTTACTCAGTATGCGCTTTCATAAATTGTTAGGCAGTTGTGTGTTTCTTTTCTCGTATGTAATTGAATGTCTTTCCTTGTCCGGAACATCTAGCCGTGCAACAATGTCCTTATCTGACGTTCTTTCGTTATTTATTTGTCCCCGTCTGTCTGCCATTGATAACTCTGGTGCGCCGATAATGAGGCCGTGTCTTAATTAAAAGAGTGCTCTGTGTAGAGAGTACTCTTTCAAATAACACCAAGAGAGAGAGAGAGAGAGAGAGCTCTTGTTTGCTCTCTGAAGATCTCGTTCTCTCCAGTTGGGACGATATTCTCTCGTATTTGTAAACAAACTATGCAAATGTTACAAGTGCGTAAATTTTACTAGCACAAATAATAAACATATTAAATACATTTGTGGACGATTCAAATATAAATATTTTAACTTTCCAGCGTCGTATTTCAAGTGGGGGAAAGCAGTTTACATGAATTGCCAAAATATTTTATTTTGTGTATTTGAACACATCTTAGGCCCTAAAAATGTTAGCTGTATTTCTCGCCTTTGTAAACTGTTCTTTGGAAATGATTATTTAAGTATAAATATTGAATATTTGAAATATATAACACACCGTTCTTCAGTAACCTCAAACCGTAGTTGTAAACCAGATGGCGTACGCTAGAGAGCACTAGAGAGCGAGAGCGTGCGTACAACTTTGCTCTCTCGCTCTTTCTTACTTTCGGCGAACAATTGAGACAGGCACAGAGTGCTCTTTCTGACGTATTTGTGACTTATTTGCAAGAGCGAGAGCACGAAAGAGCACTATTTAAGTGAATTGAGAATGGCCTGAATATTTGTGTTTCCTGTATAAATGAATATACGTAATCATCTACAAATCGTAAAGAACACAAACAACTATGATGACTTGCAAAATAATTTCACGCGAAATATTATTATGGTTTTCAGCTATCTATACTCGTGCCTCTGAACACGACCTCGTTATATGCGATTGCTGAATGATGTATTGTAGTGTACATATAAACCTACTCTCTTTATTTGTTTGAGGTTGACGATCTAGGTAAAGATACAACCAAGTCACTAAGGCTACTGCCCCACGACGTCAATAGCGGATGGGTAGTTATTACTGAACCATTTTTACATTTCAAAAATAACAAAGTAAATCAGCTTTTTCCTTTAAAAACAGAGTACATAACATTTCATCATTTTGTTAAAATGATATATGCAATGACGAAGTGTGGTTGGGATTCGTTGGAAGCTAGATCCGACTATACACCATGGAATATTGACATTAACTTGATTGCAGGGATTAACCAATTACTGGCATGTCTTTTCTAGCTAATGATAGTTATTTTTTTTTTGCGAATTCGTTTCTCTCTTTTACGACACTGGCTTGAAATCTGGCTGCACTTACAATTCTAATTATTCCGCTAACAACTCAAAGTTTGTTTAGTCATTGCCAATTAGATATGATGGCATAGCGCGGAAAGTTTTTGTGCCAACATACCTTTGAAAATGATGTGGCATCTTGCAACACGTATGATTGGGTGATATACTTTTGACACAAAGTAGCTTCTGCAGACCAATAACAAGCAATAAATATTGCAATAGCTGGATTCTTATTGGCTCAGGCAATTAGAGTAAAAGTTCCCCTTCAAGCGAAAGCCAGTAATCTTTTGATAAGCTGAACTTATATTGAAGACCAGCAAACAATCAAGATTTCCTGCGATTAACCATCATCTATAGTCATTGCTAAGTATCGCTTTCCGTAGAACAACGGTTCGTCGCCAGTTCTACGAGCAGACAAACCGAGCGAAGTTGCTCAACGGTAACACAATTGACTCACATTCAGCTCCGGCCATGCTGAATCGCACCAAGCTAATGCGAGGATGGTTCCTAACAAAGGCTGTGGCCGGCTTCTTTCCCAGCTCCCATCATTGTAAGTAAACTGTGCATTACCGTCTCGAATGACTTCGCTGCCTTACCTTACTTGGAGACGATTAGGGAACGAGAATTTAGGCCAGATAATCTTTGAAGCGGCTATTGAAATTATCTGCCAGTGTCTTACTTCCTTGCAGCTTACGGGCTATATTGAATGGTTGTGGTAATTTTGTCCAGGATAATTACAAGGCATATGATAAATTTAAACCGAAAATAAAAACTAAAAACTGTTGGCCAGTCTTGCTGTAGACATTCGCTGCAGAATGAGCATCGTGTACGATTGAAATCTATGAACGATGGCCGGTTGAGAGAGTTGTGCAGGATGTCTAGAAGGCTGTATTCGTGACGAAGGTGGCCAGCGAAAGAAGTCGCAAGCGACAGATGAACTGACGCAGCGTGTGGATACAGTTGTTCGTGAACGACGTCGACTCACGATTACAGAAATTTCCGGATGATTTCTGCACATTTAACGGTCAGCCCTGCATACCATTGTTACAGTCAAGATGAAATTCAGTAAACTTTGTGCTCGATGGGTACTCAAGGTGTTGACTAACTTTAACAAGGAGCAGCAACTGGCATCAGTCTTCTTATTTCTGCTGCGGTAAGCAGGCAACGAAGGACAGTCTTTGAACCAAATTGCGACGGGAGATGAAACTTGAATTCTTTTCGACATTGAAGAAACGACACGCAAGTCACAACAATGGAGGCACACAAAATCTCCAAACAAGCTAAAAAAAATTCTAACAAATATCCGGAAACAATAAACTGATGGCTATTGAATTCTGGGATCATCAAGTTGTGCTACTGATTTACTTCATTGAGCTGAGGACAACCATCAATGCTGCCACATACTGCGCGACATTACGAAGGTTACGGCAACCGTTCCGTACCAAATGGAGAGGATTGCTGACAACATGGCCGTCGGTAGGTGGGGGACGCTGGGGACATGTCCCCCCCCCCAATATTTTAAGAGAAGGAAATTCCCCCCCCCCCAATATTTTAAGAGAAGGGGATTGCCCCCTCCCCCAATATTTCAGAGTACTATAAATATATGCTTAAAACATTTTTTTGCAAGATTTTCCAACGTATTTCAAGTTAAAGATGTACTAACTATGGTTGAAGTGATTTTATTTTAAATAACCCATACGGTAGGCCTAACCTTTTTTATTAGTTTGTGCTTTCCATAGTACTATGTTTTCCAAATGCCGGGCACACACAGATCACATACGGAAAGCAGTTTCGCAACTCTTACTTCTACTGAGCGCAATGTTATATTAAGTTAATAGATGACTACACATGTATTACATACTTGCCTTTTTATGACTAGTTTTGTAATCAGGCATTGATAAACTATTTGTACTGTCCTCAGCAGACACGACCAAACATGAAACAAAACTGTCTCGCTTCGTGTTTATTCAGTGTGCGCCCGGCCTGTCGAGTCGAAGTTATACAAAAATATGTGCAAACTTTTAAGTGTGTGTTCTCTTCTTAGAGTTTTTTTATAGATGGTGCAGAAAAGCCTTCATCCTTGGAATATAACATCGGTGTTTTTACTTTATTATCATTGAACTATATGTGTTTATCTTTTCACTAGTTGGATGGAAGTCAAAGTTGCTCTAGTCTAAACGTGTCGGTGTCAGTGTACTATACTACAAGTGCGATGTTTTTTTTATCTAGTTGAGTTGATTGAGTAAAACACGGATAAGTTTGTAGTGCGTAACAATACATTTTCCCTACAAACTAAAACAGACAACGTTCGGGCTCGCGAACAGACATTGTTTAGTGACAATGACAGTGTCACAAGTGCTGCACTGCAACAATGGCAACAAACTCTTCTGCAGCAAACTCGGGATCAGTCGCCTACAATTTGGTAACTGAGGAAAATGCTGCAAGTGAGGTATGTACAAATTCGTCTTCTGAAAGCATCTCGAGTGTTAATCCACCTTCTTTAACACCAAATCATAAAATTCCTCATGATTTTATTCAGCAGGAACTTAAAAATCGCGTACTTAAATTTCAGCCTAAATGGTTTGATACATACAAGTGGTTACATGTAACTGAAGGTAGAAGTCATGATAGCATTTTTGGTTTTTACTGCCATCATTATAAACATATTGCACCAGACAAAACTTTGGCTACAAAAATGGACAACTCGTTTGCCACGGTCGGGTTTCATAACATACCATGTTTACTCACACCGAAGTGTGGCTTTCTTTGTTGACGGTGCCTCTTAGCCTAGGCCATCCCGGCGCCCGGCCCCCATGGGCGAGGGGAGAGATCACGCTCTGCCACGCAGTGTACTTCAGCTAACAGTCTGTTGGAACCGCGCGAACCCTTTCGCGGAACGCAGAACTGCGCCTCCATGTCACCTACCA